>ML402624.1:473-39790 GCA_005239525.1 Nicotiana knightiana | reverse complement strand
TTGCACGCCGCAACAAGGAGTGATAAGGGTGGACAGGTGGGATCGGGTTGCACACTGCAACAGAAGCAATAAGGGTGATATATTCAGGGAGGAGCAATAAGGGAGGACAGGTAGGAGCGGGTTGCACGCCGCAACGAGGAGCGATAAGGGAGGGCATTTATATTTTTACTGATTTTCAAAGAAAATAAAGATTTAAAAAGCTAAATGTTTATTTTTACTGTGTTGTTTTCTTGAAAAACAAAGATTTGAAACTTTCTAATTTATATTACTATTTTCATATTTTGGCACTACTTTTATTCAAAGATAAAGTTTGAAAACTTGGAAATTTTTGAGGATTGGTTATAGCTGAGGCCTGAAAGAGGCGGTTGTATTATTTTATTATTGTTGCAGTATTTGAATTGATGTGTTTAGATTTCCTTACTATTTTTTTTATTAGTTTCTCAAATATATTTTCTTGTTCGTGTAGAATTATTTTATTGTGTTATCGTATATATATTAATATCACAGTTTTATTGGTAAAGCCTCGCCTTAGCCTCGTCACTACTTCGCCGAGGTTAGGCTCGGCACTTACTCAGTACATAGGGTCGGTTATACTGATACTACACTCTGTGCTCTTTTGCATAGATCCAGGTACTAGTCAGCAGTAGAAGATTCCAGGACGACCACCCGATTCGTTTGGAAACACGAGGTACATCTGCCGGCGTTCGCAAATTCCGAGAGTTTTCTCCTATTATTATTTACACTGTTTTATTATATTCAGAACAGTCGCACTATTTCTTCCAGCCATCATTTGTAGTATTCTTTAGTAGTTCGTGGATTGTGACACCAGACCCTGGGGTAGTCTAAGAGTTGCTTACATAATTAGTTCGTGATCCATTTTATTTAAATGATTATTATTATTATTTTATTTTATTGTTGTTGGGAATTATTCAAATTAAGTTCCTTTGGAATTTATTTATTTATTATCAAGTAATTAATCAAGAAAATTAGTTAATCGACTTCTAACATTGGCTTGCCTAGCAAGTGTGGTGTTAGGCGCCATCACGATCCCTGAGGTTGGGAATTTGGGTCGTGACAGTATAATAAAGATCAATTAAAATAATATTATAATAAAGAACCAAGACATTAATTTGAATATTTATTTTGGATTTATCAAACTATTTTTATAACAATCCCCCACATAACTCAAAAAGAATATTAAGGAATAGAATAAAATATGAAGTTTTGCTGGATTTTCAAAAATGAGCATAATTCGTCGAATCTGGTGTCTCTTGAACTATGAACAAGACCTAGATAAAATAAGATTAAGCTTACAGAATAGTTGGTGAAGTTTAGAACTTCTATGAACCAAGATTTTTTTTGTAAGTTTAGTGCCTTAACTATCACATCATACTTGCACGCACTTTGTTGTTTGTCGCGGTTTTGCGCTAATAGACCATGCGCGTGCCTGATTTTTATGAGTGCTCTAGAAAGTTTTTGCCATAAACTTCATAGGAGCGGCCCTACTCCACACTCATATAGGTCCATCCATCAAGTGTATTCTGCAGCACAATACACCACCTACAATAGGCTATGGATTATTGGATTAAGAGTTTAATATCTCAACCTCACATTCCTTGCAGTCCTGCACTATATACACGCACCATAGGAAGAGACATAATTTAATAGTGCACATTTGATCAACTGATGACTTGTTATTACACATATGAACCTACTTCATGGGATCTCCAATCACATAGGTTGAGTTACCATCATTGCTGATATATCCCAAATTGGCAAATGTCTCAATCCCTCGATGTTTCACTTATAAGTCAAAGGATTGGTCAAATCCTCTTTTGACTACACATAATATGTATAAAAAAATTCTCATCTCTAAGCAATTTCTATACCACATTATATCTTAAGAAAATATGTCTATTCTTCACATTGAAAGATTTATTTTCTGTCACGACCCATTTCCGGAGTCGTGATGGTGCCTGTCGTGAAACCAGGCAAGCCACCCATTTTATCTAACTAAATACAATTTCCCATATAATGCCCTTTTTAACAAGTCTGAAATCAATAATAATAATAATAAATCCAATATTTTTGGGAAAACCAGTTTATGAAATTCAAAAGACCAAATCCTACTAATCCCCGGACCCAGTGTCACACAGTCATGAGCTGCTAATACTTAATACAACCAAAAGAAATGATTAATACAATCTGAAAATAAATACGACAGGTAGAAAGGAAAGAGAAGACGAGATCACGATCGCCAGTTGCTACCTCGTCAACTCTGATGAAACTGTTATGCTCACTGACCCGAGCTGAATTCTGATGTACATGGATCTGCACACAAGGAACAGGGGGTAACGTGAGTAAACCAACTCAGTAGTAACGAAACCAAACTACGGCTGAGAGGTAGTGACGGGCTAAACCTCCGATAATTCAAACAACAGTATATAAATTGAACACGACAGTAATATATCAGGGAATAAACACGATGCATCAATATATGTCTGTAACTCTGCATACTAGCATGAATTTATAGAATCAAGAATGATGTGTACTCATTAATCAAGCTCTCGAAAGATGGTCCACTCAGTACTAGAATACGACATTCAGTCCCAGCGAAGTCCATCCCGAATATTACATAAACACGAGTGACACAGTCACCAAGTACTGAGGAAAAAGGCCGATCTTTCCGGAACATGATAATCACGGAGAAATCCATCTCTGGAACATGATAACTACGGAGAAATCCATCTCCGGAATAGAATACTCGGACAAATCCATGCCAGGGAAATCCATCCCTCAATATCTATGCGCTCACTAGGGGTGTGTAGACTCCGGAGGGGCTCCTTTCATCCCAAGCGCTATATCAAGACAACAAAGGCATGATTTCAGGATCGCTGCGGTGTGCAGTCCGACCTCATAACTGTCTCAAAACCAGGCTCCAAGCCTCACTCAGTACCTTACAGTTTCACTCACAATGCTCTAACATATGAAAATCAGCTCAAACCAATGAAAATATAGAATAAACTAGCAATTTAGATACTGAGGCATGAAACATATACTATAACATGACTGAGTACATGAAAGCAATAATCACAGATGGAGACAACAATAATCGACCATTCTGGTCTGAACATATCGGCGTGAAGCCTTAACATTTATACTTAGCATGATTTCTATTGCATTCAAGGTAAATACAACCTTCACAGTACAAATATCAACCTGAGATAACTATTGGACAGTTCCATGGGATGATCCAGGCTACAAATATTCGGTAAACGCCCGCATGCCCGTCACTTTTGGCAAGTGTGTCACCTTAATTAACAACAAATATCAAATTGTTTGGGGTTTCGAACCCTCAGTTCCAAGTTTGGAATCGTTACTTACCTCAAAACCGGCTAATACACTACTCCGCAGTGCCCTTGCCTCTAAATTAGGCCTTCGAGTGCTCCAAATCTACCAACAATTAGATGTATATCATTATAATATGCTAAGGAACTAATCCCAATCGAAATGTATCAAAAATACTCAAAAATCCCAAAATTGGTCAAACCCGACCCCCGTGCCCACATCCCGAAACCCCGAAACTCAGAAATTTTTATACCAAACTGTTCTTCATTATATCACGAGTCCGTACATATAAAAAACACTAAATTCGGAGTCCAAATGACCCCTCAAATCACCATTTTAAAGATTCTTAATCCCAAGCCCTAGTCACCCAAGTTACACTGATTTTTCCCTAATTTCCACCATAAATCCGACCTTTAGTCACATATAAACGAATTTAGAGTCCAAAAATCTTACCTTGGTGACGAACTATCGAATCCCCTCTTCAAACCCTTCCAAAAGCTTCAAACCCGGATGAAATATTGAGAAAATGGCTAAAATTCACGAAGGCACGTTTTTATACCTTCTGCCTAGTGGGTCCGCACCTGCGACCACTTACACGCACATGCGGAACCGCACCTGCTGATCCCAGGTGTGCACCTGCGGAAAAATCCTAAGGGCCTCAAATCCCGCACCTGCGATTGACCTCCAGCACCTGCGACCTCGCAGGTGCGACAAATATCTCGTACCTGCAAAAATCCCCTCACTTAGACACTTCCACACCTGAGGTGCCACGTTCTCTCCTGCAGAACCGCACCTGCGGCTCCCCATTCGCAGGTGCAAAAAACACCAGCAACAGAACATAGCAGTGACAAAAATCATTCCAAACTCCTCGTTAACCATCTGAAACCATCCTGATCCCCTCGGGACCCCAACCAAACATACATGCACCTCATATATGATCATTCAAACTTAGTTGCACTCCCCAAACACTAAAAATAACATCAAAACACTAGAATCACATTAAATTCAAGCCTAAGAACTTTGAAATTTCTAAAATCCTCCAACGATGCCGGAACTACCCAAAACAACTCCGGTTAACCTAAAATTTTGCAGACATATCCAAAATGATATTACGTACCTGTTCCAACTGTCGGAATTCTATTCCGACCTTGATAGCCTATTTTCCACTGCCGACCGAAAATCGCCAAAAAATAACTTTCGCCAATTCAAGCCTAATTCTATACCGGACATTACAAAAATATTCTGAACACACTCATAAGTCCCAAATCACTTAACGAAGCTATCCGAGCTATAAAATACGCATTCCGAGGTCATTTCCCAATAAGTCGTCTCTCAGTTGATTTTTCCCATTATAAGGCTATCTTTAAAGGCTAAACGATTAAAATCTTACTACAACCATTCGATTTCAAGCCTATCGAATCTAACACATCAATAACAGAATAACAAACCTATGACAAGTCAATAACAGCAATTATAATGCAGGTTCTACGTAACGACGGACCGGGTCGTTACATTCTCCCCCTCTTAAACAAACGTTTATCCTTGAACGGGTCTAGAAACATACCTGGAGTCTCAAACAAGTGAGGATATGTGGTCTGCATCTCCCGCTCGGTCTCCCAAGTAGCCTCCTCCACTGGATGACCTCTCCACTGCACCTTCACTGAAGCTATCTCCTTTGACCTCAACTTTCTAACCTCGCGAGCCAAAATAACCACTGGCTCTACCTCATAAGACATATCATCCTCGAGCTGAACTGTGCTGAAATCTAACACATGAGACGGGTCACCAACATATTTTCTAAGCATCGACACATGAAATACCGGATGAACACTCGATAGACTGGGTGGCAATGCAAGTCTATAAGCCACCTCTCCAACCTTCTGAAGCACCTCGAAGCGACCAATAAACCGCGGACTTAGCTTTCCTCTCTTTCCGAACCTCATAACACCCTTCATGGGTGATACCTTCAGCAGTACCTTATCCCCTTCCATAAAAGACACATCCCGAACCTTCCGGTCCACATAACTCTTCGTTTAGATTTCGCCGTGCAAAGTCGCTCCTGAATCAACTTCACCTCTCTAACGCATCCTGAATCAAATTTGTGCCCAATAACTTAGCCTCACCAGGATCGAACCAACTAACCGGAGAGCTACACCTCCTACCGTATAAAGCCTCATACGGGGCCATCTGAATACTGGACTGATAGCTGTTGTTATATGCAAACTCTGCTAGTGGCAGGAACTGATCCCGTGAACCACCAAAATCAATCACACAAGCCCGTAACATGTCCTCCAAAATCTGAATAGTCCTTTTCGACTGCCTGTCGGTCTGAGGATGAAATGCAGTGCTCAACTCTACCTCAGTACCCATACCTCTCGGTATGACCCTCCAAAATTGAGATGTGAACTGAGTACCTTTGTCGGAAATAGTAGAAACTGGAACTCCATGCAATCAGACAATCTCCTTAATGTAAATACCAGCTAATCGCTCTGAAGTATAAGAAGTGCTGACATGAATGAAGTGCGCGGACTTGGTAAATCTATCTACAATGACCCAAATAGAATCAAAACTCTTCGAAGTTCGTGGAAGCCAAACTACAACCATGGTGATCCTCTCCCACTTCCACTCCAGAATATCTAACCTCTGAAGTACTCCACCTGGTCTCTGGTGCTCATACTTGACCTGCTGGCAGTTGAGACACCGTGCTACATACTCAACAATGTCTCTCTTCATTCGCCTCCGCCAATACTACTGTCTAAGATCCTGGTACATCTTCGCGGCACCCGGATGAATAGAATACCGCGAATTGTGAGCCTCTGCTAATATCAACTCTCAAATACCATACACATTGGGCACACAAATACGGCCCTGCATCCTCATAACTCCGTCATCACCAATAGTCACATCCCGGGCGTCACTCCGATGAACTCTATCCTGAAGAACTAACAAGTGGAGGTCATAATACCGTCGTGCCTTAATCTGATCAAATAAAGAAGACCGGGAAGCCATGCTAGCTACCACCCGTGGAGGGTCTGACAAATCCAATCTCACCAACTGTCCCGCTAAAGCCTGAACATCAAGTGCTAACGGTCGCTTTGCTGCTGAAAGGTAAGCTAGGCTCCCCAAACTCTCGGCTCTGCGACTCAAGGCATCGGCCACTACATTGGCCTTCCTCAGGTGATACAAAATAGTTAAGTCATAGTCCTTAAGAAGCTCTAACCATCTCCTCTTACGCAAATTCAAGTCCTTCTGCCTTAGCAGATACTGGAAGCTACAATGATCAGTGAAAATCTCACACTGCACCCCATACAAGTAATGCCGCCAAATCTTTAAGGCATGAACAATGGAAGCTAACTCAAGATCGTGCACTGGATAATTCTTCTCGTGCACCTTCAACTGTCTGGACGCGTAGGCAATCACCCTACCGTCCTGTATCAAAACCGCTCCCAATCCAACTCTAGAAGCATCAAAATAGACTGTGTAAGAACCCGAACCCGAACCCGTAGGCAATACCAATACTGGATCTGTAGTCAATGCTAACTTGAGCTTCTGAAAGCTCTCCTCGCACTCATCGGACCATCTGAATGGAGCACCCTTCTGGGTCAATCTGGTTAAAGGTGAAGCAATAGAAAAAAGATCCCTCCACAAAGCGACAGTAATAACCCGCCAAACCCAAGAAACTCCTAATCTCCGTAGCTGAGGATGGTCTGGGCCAAATCTGCACCGCCTCTATCTTCTTCGAGTCCACCTGATACCCTCACTAGACACTACGTGACCCAAGAAAGCTACCGATCCAAGCCAAAATTCACATTTGGAGAACTTTGCATAAAGCTTCTCCTCCATCAATCTCTTCAACACAACCCTCAAATGTTGAGCGTGCTCCTCCTAGCTACGAGAGTACACCAGGATGTCATCAATGAACATAATAACAAATGAATCAAGGTAAGGCTGAAACACGTTGTTCATCAAATACATGAATGCGGCTGGGGCATTGGTCAGCCCAAAAGACATAACCAGAAACTCATAGTGGCCATATCTGGTCTGAAAAGCAGTCTTCGGAATATCAGAATCCCGAATCTTCAGCTGATGGTACCCATACCTCAAGTCGATCTTGGAGAACACCCTAGCTCCCTGAAGCTGATCAAACAAGTCATCAATACGGGGCAAAGGATACTGGTTCTTCACCGTAACCTTGTTCAGCTGCCTATAGTCAATGCACATACGCATGGATCCATCCTTCTTCTTTACGAACAACACCGGTGCACCCCAAGGCGACACACTAGGATGAATGAACCCCTTATCTAGGAGTTCCTGAAGTTGTTCCTTCAATTCCTTCAACTCTGATGGGGCCATGCGGTAAGGGGGAATAGAGATAGGCTGAGTCTCAGGCAATAAGTCAATACCAAAATCAATGTCCCTGTCAGGTGGCATGCCTGGCAGGTCTGCTGGGAAAACGTCTGGGAACTCACGGACCACGGGAATAGAATCAATGGAAGGAGTCTCACTACTAACATCCCTCACAAAGGCCAGATAAGACTCACACCCCTTCCCAATCATATGATGAGCCTTCAGAAAGAAAATCACCCTGCTAGGCATGTACTCCATCGAACCTCTCCACTCAATCCTCGGAAATACGGGCATCGCTAAGGTCACGGTCTTGGCGTGACAGTCGAGAACCGCATGGTATGAAGATAGCCAATCCATGCCTAAAATCACATCGAAGTCAACCATGCTAAGTAATAATAGATCTTCCCGGGTCTCCCGACCCCAAATAGATATAATACACGACCAGTACACCCGGTCTACCACAACAGTATCCCCCACCGGAGTCGACACATGAACAACTGAAAACAAGGACTCACGGGGTGTATCCAAGAAATGTGCAAAGTATAAAGAAACATATGAATACGTAGAACCAGGATCAAATAATACTATAACATCCCGGTGACAGACTGAGATAATACCTGTAATCACTGCATCTGAAGCCATGGCATCTGGTCTGCCCAGAAGTGCATAGAAACGGGCCTACCCTCCACCTGACCGACCTCCCCCTCTGGAGCGGCCTCTGACTGAATGACCTCCACCCCTGGCTGCCTGAGCGGGTGGTGTAGAAACTGGTGTTGAAGCTGGAGGTTGGTTCCTGTGCTGAAATGAACTACCAGAAAAGCGGGGACAATACCTCTTGATGTGACCCGGATCCCCACACTCGAAACAACCTCTACCAGCAATTGGCGATGGGGACTGAAGGGAACCCCGGGGACTAGGGTAGCTTCTAGAAGAACCATGTGCTGAGGAACCCTTAACCGATGGTGGCCGGGATGAGCTCTGGGCTAGAAGTGCAGTAAATGAGGAACGGTCCAGATGAGAGCTACGGGGACCGTGTCCTGATGAAGCACCACTATAAGCTGGACGAGCTGGCGGAGGAGGCCTGAATGGTCTGCCTCTGTTGTGCCAAGATTGACCTCCCAAGTGATCACTACTAAAATTACCAGAACCTCGAGGCCTCTTGGACGCTCTCTCAACACGCTCCTGGCGGCGCACTGACTCAATCTCCCTGGCTATGTAAACTACCTCCTCAAAAGAAGCACCGGATACCCTCTCCCTGATCAGAAAAACCCGTAGCTGGTAAGCGAGACCATCAACAAATCTCCGAATCCTCTCCCTGTCTGTGGGAACTAGCCAGATGGCATGACGGGCTAACTCAGAGAACCTCATCTCATCTCATACTACGCCAGGGTCATGTCTCCCTGACGCAACTGCTCAAACTCTCTGTGCAGCTCCTCTCTGCGAGACTGTGGTATATACTTCTCCAGAAAGAGAATGGAGAACTAGTCCCATGTAAAGGGCGCTGCATCATCGGGTCTACGCCTCTCGTAGGCCTCCCACCAAGCAAGTGCAGCTCCTGAAAACTGGAATGTAGTGAATGGAACCCCACTAGCCTCTATCCCTTCAGTACGTAGTATCCTCTGAAACTTGTCCAAGAAGGCCTGGGCATCCTCGCCCTCTGTACCCCTAAAAGTCGGAGGCTGGAGTCTGATGAACCTCTCCACCCTACACTGCTCATCATCAGCTAAAGCTGGGACCACATAATCCTGTACCGGAGCAATCTGCTGCACTGGGGATGCCCCAGGTGTCTGAAGTCCCTGGGTGACCTACTCAGGTGTCCGGGCAGCTGGAGTCTGGATGCCTCCCCCGGACTGAGAAGTAGTAGCAGAGTGGACATAGCGACAGACTGTGCCAAGCTGGTTCACACCGTCAAAATCTAGGCTAGGGTCTCCTGAAGACCCGGAATCACAATGGGTAATTCTGGTGCCTAAGTATGTCCCGCTGGAATCTCAGCTGCGGGGACCTGCTCCTAGGCAATGAGAGGGTCCACAGGTGCTTCCCCGGCTGCTGTGCGGGCTGCACCCCTCCCTCTACCATGGCCATGACCACGACCTCGACCTCGGGCTGGTCCTGCTTGGATCTGGTCACCACTATCAGTAGCATGAGTCCTCACCATCTGTGAGAGAATGAAAACAACAGAAGTTTAGTTTCAGAGTTCAGCAGAGTCGCACGACATAATTCAAAGAATGTGAGATTTTTCCTAAAGGTTCTGTAGCCTCTCGAAGATAAGTACAGACGTCTCCGTACCGATCCACAAGACTCTACTAAACCTGCTCATGACTGGTGAGACCTATTTAACCTAGCGCTCTGATAACAACTTGTCACGACCCATTTTCGGAGTCGTGATGACGCCTATCGTGGAACCAGACAAGCCACCCATTTTATCTAACTAAATACAATTTCCCATATAATGCCCTTTTTAACAAGTCTGAAATAAATAATAATAATAATAATAATAATAATAATAATAATAATAATAATAATAATAATAATAATAATAATAATAATAATAATAATAATAACAATAAATCCAATATTTTTGGGAAAATCAATTTATGAAATTCAAAAGACCAAATCCTACTAATCCCCGGACCTAGTGTCACACAGTCATAAGCTGCTAATACTTAATACAACCAAAAGAAATTACTAACATAGTCTGAAAATAAATACGACAGGTATAAAGGAAAGAGAAGACGAGATCGCGGTCGCCAACTGCTACCTCATCAACTCTGATGAAACTGCTGTGCTCACTGACCCGAGCTGAATTTTGCTGTACCTGGATCTGCACACAAGGTGCAGGGGGTAACGTGATACACCAACTCAGTAGTAATGAAACCAAACTACGGGCTAAGAGGTAGTGACGGGCTAAACCTCCGATAATTCAAACAACAGTATATAAATTGAAAATGACAGTAATATATCAGGAAATAAACACGATGCATCAATATATGTTTGTAACTCTGCATACTAGCATGAATTCATATAGAATCAAGAATGATGTGTACTCATTAATCAAGTTCTCATAAGGTGGTCCACTCAGTACTAGAATACGACCTTCAGGCCCAGGGAAGTCCATCCCGTATATTACATAAACACGAGTGACATAGTTACCAAGTACTGAGGAAAAAGGCCGATCCACCCCCCACGGAGAAATCCATCTCCGAAACATGATAACCACGGAGAAATCCATCTACGGAATAGAATACTCGGACAAAATCCATGCCCAGGGAAATCCATCCCTCAATATCTATGCGCTCACTGGGGGTGTATAGACTTCGGAGGGGCTCTTTTCAGCCCAAGCGCTATATCAAGCCAACAAAGGCATGATTTCAGGATCGCCGCGGTGTGCAGTCCGACCTCATAACTGTCTCAAAACCACACTCCAAGCCTCACTCAGTCAGTACCTTCCAGTCTCAATCACAATGCTCTAACATATGAAAATCAGCTCAAACCAATGAAAATATAGAATAAACTAGCAACTTACGAGACTGAGGCATGAAACATATACTATAATAGGATTGAGTACATGAAAGCAATAATCACAGATGGAGACAACAATAATCGATCATTCCGGTCTGAACATATCGGCGTGAAGCCTTAACATTTATACTAGCATGAATTCATATAGATCAAGAATGATGTGTACTCATTAATCAAGATCTCATAAGGTGGTCCACTCAGTACTAGAATATAGCCTTCAGGCCCAGGGAAGTCCATCATGGATATTACATAAACACGAGTGACACAGTTACCAAGTACTGAGAAAAAAGGCCAATCCAGCCCCCACGGAGAAATCCATCTCCGGAACATGATAACCACGGAGAAATCCATTTACGGAACAAAATACTCGGACAAAATCCATGCCCAGGGAAATCCATCCCTCAATATCTATGCGCTCACTGGGGGTGTATAGACTCCGGAGGGGCTCTTTTCAGCCCAAGCGCTATATCAAGCCAACGAAGGCATGATTTCAGGATCGCCGCGATGTGCAGTCCGACCTCATAACTGTCTCAAAACCACGCTCCAAGCCTCACTCAGTCAGTACCTTCCAGTCTCAATCACAATGCTCTAACATATGAAAATCAGCTCAAACCAATGAAAGTATAGAATAAACTAGCAACTTACGAGACCGAGGCATGAAACCTATACTATAACAGGATTGAGTACATGAAAGCAATAATCACAGATGGAGACAGCAATAATCGACCATTCCGGTCTGAACATATCGGCGTGAAGCCTTAACATTTATACTTAGCATGATTTCTATTGCGTTCAAGGTAAATACAACCTTCACAGTACAAATATCAACCTGAGATAACCATTGGACAGTGCCATGGGATGAGGCAGGCTACAAATATTCGGTAAACGCCCGCATTCCGTCACTTGGCAAGTGCGTCACCTTAATTAACAGCAAATATCAAATAGTTTGGGGTTTCGAACCCTCAGTTCCAAGTTTGGAAGCGTTACTTACCTCAAAATCGACTAATACACTACTCCGTAGTGCCCTCGCCTCTAAATTCGGCCTCCGAGTGATCCAAATCTACCAACAATCAGATATATATCATTATAATATGCTAAGGAACTAATCCCAATCGAAATGTATCAAAAATACTCAAAAATCTCGAAATTGGTCAAACCCGACCCCCCGAGCCCACGTCCAGAAACTCAGAAATTTTTATACCAAACTGTTCTTCATCATCTCATGAGTCCGTACATATAAAGAACACTAAATTCGGAGTCCAAATGACCCCTCAAATCACCATTTTAAAGATTCTTAATCCCAAGCCCTAATCACCCAATTTACACTGATTTTTCCCTAATTTACACCATAAATCCGACCTTTAGCCAAAAATCTTACCTTGGTGACGAACTATCGAATCTCTTCTTCAAAACCCTTCCAAAAGCTTCAAACCCGGATGAAATATTGAGAAAATGACTAAAATTCACGAAGGCACATTTTTATACCTTCTGCCCAGGGGGTCTGCACCTGCGACCACTTACACGCACATGTGGAACCGTACCTGCGGATCCCATGTGCGCACCTACGGAAAAATCCGAAGGGCCTCAAATCCCGCACCTGCGATTGACCTCCCGCACATGCGGCTTCGCAGGTGCGGCAAATACCTCGCACCTGCGGAAATCCCCTCACTTAGCCACTTCCGCACCTGCGGTTCCACGTTCGCTCCTGCGGAACCGCACCCGCGGCTCCCCATCCGCAGGTGCGAAAAACACCAGCAACAGAACATAGCAGTGACAAAAATCATTCCAAACTCCCCGTTAACCATCCCGAGCCCCTCGGGACCTCAACCAAACATACATACACCTCATATATGATCATTCAAATTTAGTTGCACTCCCGAAACACTAAAAATAACATCAAAACACCAGAATCACATTAAATTCAAGTCTAAGAACTTTGAAATTTCTAAAATCTTCCAACGATGCTGGAACTACCCAAAACAACTCCGATTAACCTGAAATTTTGCAGACATATCCAAAATGACATTACGAACCTGTTCCAACTATCGAAATTCCATTCCGACCCCGATAGCCTATTTTCCACTGCCGACCGAAAATCGCCAAAAACTAATTTTCGCCAATTCAAGCCTAATTCTACACCGTATATGACAAAAATATTCCGAACACACTCCTAAGTCTCAAATCACTTAACGAAGCTATCTGAGCCAAAAAATCCTCATTCCGAGGTTGTTTCCCAATAAGTCAACTCTCAGTTGACTTTTCTCATTTTAAGGCTATCTTTAAAGACTAAACGACTGAACTCTCACTACAACCATTTGATTTCAAGCTTATCAACTCTAACACATCAATAACAGAATAACTAACCTATGAAAAGTCAATAACTACGATTATAGTGCATGTTCTACGTAACGACGGACCGGATCGTTACATTTTCTTACAATGATTATTGCGCTTTGGCAATCACAAGTCATCGACATAATTATTGTCGGTTTAACTCACCAAGAGGTTACTTAATCAACCTCACTTCCAGGCAATTTTAATATCATAACACCCCACCAATAGGTGATGAGTTTTTCACATATGAATCAGAGATTCAATATCAACATTGTATCCTTCTAATACAATGGAAAACCCACATACAGAATATTAACTCATAGTATTTCTCAAGCAAGACATAAAATCATCTCAAATGAAATGGAACTTGACTTCCATACAAGTGCCTTTTGAAACATCTTTCAACACATATAAGAATTTATTTTCTTTTAGTGTCTTCCATATTCAAATATCACAATAAAATTTCTGAACGTAGAAGCAGTTTTAACTTCTACTGAAATATCTCAAATTAATATAAAACATGTCATAATTCAATAATTTCTTTACCCAAATTACTAAGAGACTCAAAGCAAGATAATTTTTCATAGTCAAAACTACAATATATTTTTGATCTTCCAATATAAATTCTCACCACAAAAAAACTCAATTTTGTAAGGCCTCATTATAATTTTAACAAACAATATTTCCTAAGTATTTCCTTCTTAGGAACATGATATACAACTCTAGACTCCACGGATCCCCACATTTTCAAAACTTTCAGGTTAAGGAGATAACCTTTTCACAACTCATAAAAAGTTATACTTTATATATAACAAGCTAATAATATAACTTCATTCCGAAGATTTTTCTTCTACCTAGCAACATTATTAGATTCAAAAGAATATGAAGGTCTTATCTCATGTACTATTTCTGACTATATAACATCATTGTAGTAGTTTATTCACATTAATTATTTTTCATACAAAAAGATCAAGACCTCATAGCACCTTAGAGTAGCTAATGTGTCACTTATTCATCACTTTAAATGACTTTATTTAGATCACCAAATTGATATTCTCATGACTCAAATAAAAGTAGTTATGCTATATTTAAATAAATACAGATTCATCAAAATTCAAGAGCTTAAAAAGTTGTTAAATATATTGTGAAATGCTTTACCAAATATATGTAAAACATTCAAATATGTTGAAAAGAGATTTATAAAATCAACGCATTAATTATCATGTTCCTTTCCATAAAAAAGATTTGTCAAATTCTATCTGACATGAATGATTACCATGTATAGTAAACTATTCGCTCTTTCGTTCTCATATAATTAACAAGGAACTTATACGACTTGGGTGAAATTAATCATGCTTTTATTTATAACACTCCAGATTCAAAACTCAAATTTGTTGAAATTGAAGAATCAATTTAAACCCGCTAGCTTAGAGCTATCAAGATTTTCAAAAATGGATAACAATAAAAGTCAACATTAATGTAGGCTTAGGCACATTCAAATACTAGAAAAAGCGTACCTTAATGTTGTGGTGCATTTTGATCTTCATAATGCAATAGTGTACGAAATTGAAATAATAACTTACTAAGAGTGCATGCCAAAGTATAGCCAGCAACAACGATATGTGATACCAATATAATAATAATAATATTTGTTCATCTATCATCTATCTGTTGAGATTCCAAAATTGATATTCTCCATAGCATCTTGGAAATATTCTTAAGATTGTTGTAAAAATATTGGATTATGGAGAATAAAATTTAGCTTGAGGCGTGTCAAGGACACTGTCCTTAAGGATATTTCGCTCATATCATAATAAATATTATTAGGTATATCCCCAGGATTCAACAAGCTCTTTTAATATAACTAAGAACATAAACAACAAAGATTAATCAAAAGAACCCAGCACAAAAGAAAAAGGAAGAAATTTTTTAGCTTTGTTCATACACACCAAATAAACACAAACATATACTTATATATAATCCAAAATATAGACATCTGATTGTTGTCAAAAACGTTACAAAATTAAGGAATCTTCCCAGCAAGAGAGTTACTAACTTTAAAGGCAATTAAGTCAAAAACGTTATAGACATTAATTTTCTTATAGCCATAGTGATAGCCATTCAAGATTAGTAAATTATTATATTCAAATTTATTCAAATATTCAGTTATAAATATTAAAATATATTCAATTAATTGGTATAACAAAGATTTATTAAAATAATATTATAAGAATGAACCAAGACATTAATTTGAATATTTTTTTTTGAGTTATCAAATTATTTTTATAACATAATTACCCCTCAATAAATATCTGTGGGAGAAATTATGACAACTTTTTACTGTAGATTACTTGACCAAAGTACAACTATAATAATTACGTTCCAGTCTCAAGTTAATTGGTTAGGCGTATAAATCTATAATTCTATACTACTATTCTTTATTTGTACACATTGCTTAGCTGACAACATCTTGTCATATGTTATATATTATGTGATGTGTAATAAGGTGACTAATTATATGGATGTACGCAGAAGATTTTGTAAGTGATGTCGACATTTAAAAAATAAAATAATTATCAAATTAATATAATGATATAAATTAAAATAATAATAATTCGAATCTTATTTAAGAAAAAATGAAATCTTCTCGATAATTTTTTTTTTTTATTAAAAAATGAATTCATAATATCTTTACTGAAATAATACTAAATACTTCTTTTTCTATATAAAATATTAAACAATCACTTAAAACTCTATCATTATCTGACTTTTTAGATGGTTTCGACCAACTTCATTGCTCAAGAAAAAGAACAAGGAAAAAAAATATAGTAAGACAACTTACCATGAAACTAAGTTGAAGGAAAAATTGTTGTGTTAATTTTACGTAGAAAACGCATAAAAAGAGGAGGAGTGCGTCACCAGGATAGCAAACGAACTGTACGTCAAAAGCAGTTTCATTTAACTATCATATCTATAATTTGCACATATTTACTGAACTTTCCGTAGCCTTTCACCATGGTTTATCCGCCCCTGAATTATACATTATCGTTAATTTACTATAATCCTTCTATAAGAATTGCTCGCGACGCTCAATTTGGTCGTCATTTAATCTATACTCATTTTTTAAATTTTTTTTAACTTGTACCTACTTTTTAAATAACTTCATCCCCTTTTCTTCTCCTCCTTCTCCTCATTCGTGTTCTTCTTCTTCTTCTTCTTCCTTCTGCTGCTGTTGGTGTTGCTATGGAACTTCGGTTCATGGGATGATTGCCATAAATATGTTTATCAGAGCTGAAGTTCGCCAGTTACAAAATAAAAACTTTAGCTGTAGAGCTGAAGTTTGCCAGTTCAAAAACAAAAACTTCAGCAATTACAAACAAAAGCTTTGCGTTAAGACGTGCACAAGTTAAACAAAAACTTCAGCAAATAGATAACAAAACTTCAGCTACTTAAGCTCTAGAGCTGAAGTTCGCCAGTTACAAAACAAAAATTTCAGCTCTAGAACTGAAGTTCGCCAGTTACAAAAATAAAAACTTCAGCTCTAGAGCTGAAGTTCGCCAGTTACAAAAACAAAAATTTCAGCAATTACAAACAAAAGCTTTGCGTTAAGACGTGCACAAGTTAAACAAAAACTTCAGCAAATAGAGAACAAAACTTCAGCTACTATGCTTAAGTTCATCAACTACAAACAAAAACTTTAGCACACTTGCTACTTCAGGCCCGTCTACTAAAATGCTGAAGTTTTGCGTGATTGTCTTTGGTACTTCAGCTCCGTATGCTGAAGTTATGCGAAAAAGCGGGTGCACTCGTAATTTTTTTTGTTAAAACGTGACACAAAAATCAAATATAGATGCAAATGCCCCAATCCTTTTTCTTTATTTTATTATAACAAATAATATAAGCACTCACATAGAGAAAGTCACCATTTTCTTGGCCATGACTTCATTTGCAAATATAAATTGAAGTTTAGCCAATAGTATTTGTAAGCGCCGAACTTCAAAATTTGAAATACGAGTGAGATATTCAAAATTTTGATTTAGAAGCATTTCAAGTAAAATAGTAATTTTTATTCACAAAATTTTAACTTTTTTTTTTTTCCAAATGAAATTTATGTCAAATACAATTTCAACTTCAAACTTTACCCAAATATTGTCCAAGCGCCTACTGTTTTCAATATGCGTACTTAGAAATTATTAAGTAGGAAGCTGGATAAAATACTACATTTCACCAACCTTATATCTTTATTTGAAGTAGTTTTTTTTTTTCACGTTAAAAAGAAACTACTGTACTTATTACAATGGGATAGAGAATGAAAACAGTTTGAATTGCAACGTCTTGGTAATTGAGCCATTCCCTTGAGAACGAGGAGGATTGACATTCATTAACAAGAATATTGTGCGACCATTCGATTTTAGTGGCTTTTATATTATGTTTCCAAAGATTGCCAACACATTAAAAGTGAGTTTTTGTCTAATATTATCCTGGTAGGTCTATTTTGGTCCCTCAAATATAACACTGAGCATATTTAGTTCTTTAAGTATGCTAAACTGAAGCACCTTTAGTCTCACTGACACAATATGTTCAAAAACTAACGGTGTTGTCCAACCCTGATTCATGAAGCATATCTTCTGCTCTGAAGCAAAACATTTCTTCTCCTTTTATTGGATAACGCAAATTATCACTTTACTTCTTCATTATTAGATAATGACTTCTAAAATTTTGACCTTGATATTATCTCTTATATAGTTATTGTAAAAATAATAGTCGAAAAATATATAAAATTTATATATATATACACACACACACATTTTGTATGTTAATATACATAGATTATACAAATTTTATATACTTTTTCTGCTACCAGATATAAATAATTTCTCGTACGGGCTAAAAGTGATAATACAATCTGGTTATTCGTTTGCTTCAATAATATGTCTAGAAGTGTTCATGGCAGCTCTATTTTTTTTTCAAATTTTAACTTTTCTTTTTAGAAAAATTAACTGAAATTTTTAAATGTATATATATATATACATATACACAAAAAGATATACAAATTTTATAAAAAAATTTCGGTTATTATTTTTACAACAATTATACAATGTCATTTTGTCATTGAAAACTGGCACAGAAGAGGATATTTTCAAGGTCAAAATTTTAGAAGACACTATCTAAAAACGAGGAATTAAAGCGATAATTTGCGTTATCCATTAAAAGGAGAGGAAACATTTTGCTTCAGAGCAAAAGATTTGCTTCATGGATCGGAGTTGGGTAAGACCGTTAGTTTTTGAACATATTGTGTCAGTGACACTAAAGGTGCTCCAATTCAGCATACTTAAGGGACTAAATTTGCTCAGGGTTATATTTGAGGGACCAAAATAGACCTACCCTCAGAGATAAGAGACAATACTGGTCAAAAACTCCATTAAAAGTCAATAAAACCATAGAGATTCAAAAGGCAAAATTATAAAACTCTCGTAAGAAACTTAATTAACTACCGTTCCTAAATTTACGATAGGCTTCTGGTTAGCAATGGCTTGCAATTCATTGCCATTGAATGGATGAAAGGATTGCTTTAACATCATTTTGTTTTATGATAGTTAGAGAGGAGTCGAGCCTAAAATTCTCTTTTGAGGGTTTGAGTCCATTTCTTGATTTATATCTGAATTTTTGAGTTTCTTTTTCCCAATCCGCTATTTGGTCATTTTTAGCTATCCCATTTTAATTTGCTGAATATTTCTTTGCACTTTCTTCCATCCTACTGAAGAAGGTTAATTTCTATTTGTATCTTCACCTTTGTGAATGTCATAATATGAGTTTTGAGTCTTAATATTCTTATGTTCACCTTTATTTTTTCCAGATTGAAGGAACAAATGCATGATTTTTGAGTGAAAGAAACATCTTCTTTAGTAGCATTTAGAGAAGAAAAAGCAGTTATTAGCAGCTGAGGATGGCCACAAAGGTGAAAGGCCTGTTAAAGGCCTTAGGTATTTCTCAGATATTTGGTGAGCAATTATCCTTCATTTAATTTCCATACTTTTTATTCTCTTTATTTGGTTCTTCAAGGTAATTGTTCATGATTCAAATGTGCACGTCTGTATGGATTTTTATTGCAGAAGGGGAAAAAGAACCAGAAATGCAGATTGGTTTACCTACAGATGTAAAGCATGTTGCCCATATAGGATGGGATGGACCATCCGTTGAATCTCCCAGCTGGGTAATAATTTACATAGTAGTTTTATGTTAATGTTTCACATGTTTGTTGGATCATCATCATCAACTAATATGTTGTGCAGATGAAAGAATTCAAAGAACCAGGAAAATTTCATACAGCCCCTTTGGGTCCTCCATTAGATCCTAATGATCATCCCGATATCAAATGTGTTTCTGAAGGTAACTTTTCTCTCACACTTTCCATATATATAGTTAACGTACCTGATCAGATTAATGATCCACACCCCTGTTTCTAACTCGACGATATATATATAATATAGATAGATAGATATGAAATTCTGTTGTCTACCTCTACTTAAAATTTTCCCTCGTGTCAACCAAGAACCGTTGAATGTATAAGACATTTTACTGAATAGAACTTTGCATGAGAGGATGCCCTTGTTTTCATTTGTGTACAATTGAAATTGAACTGCAGATGCAAACCAAAAGTACAAAAATGCAAATTCTTCATTACCAGATGACCAACCAGAAGTGTCAAAGACATCAAGGCGCCATTCTTCATCAGAAACTGGGAGTGGGAGTACTACTTCTCCAAAGAAAGAGTCCAAATCCAGGAGCTCCAGGCGACACACCAAAGAGTCGTCCGATGGTTCAAGGTCAAGCCGACACAGCCGGCCTGGGTCAGGAGGTGGTGGCTCTGATTCTCCAGCAAGGGACCTCCCGGACATACCCAAAAAAACAAGGCGGAAGAAATCCAAGGAGGATGGTGGAGTGGGGTCCGGCTCGTCCCGGACCTCTAAATCCAAAGCTACCACCTCTTCTAGTACAGCACCAATGGATAATGGAACAGACACAGGATGTGAAAGTTCCATGTTAAGTTCAAGAAACTGTGAGATAGAGAAAGACTAGTGGCATTGTTTAAGAAAAACAAAGAATATAAGATGGACTCAAAATCAGTCAATTCTTTTGTGTAGTTTAAGTTAAAACTGGCCACCTGTTTTGATATACCAAAATTTTCCTATACAATGATTAGAACCTATTTACAATCTAACCTTTTGATACCTTGTTCGCACTGTAGATTCAGTTTCCTTTTCCTAGTTCTTTTTCTCTTTTCCTTTTAAGCCCATTCCATTTCCCTGAAGTCTGAATTTTATCATAGCACAATACATCATTACCCTGTATCCAGCTTATATTTGCTTCTTAATTAATGCAGTAGTTTGTCATCATTGTCCCATGTAGATTTTTCCAATGATAATATAATAGTATATGGTTGTTCCTTAGACAATACACTGGAAAACACAACATTCAAGTCTGGCAATCTGTTTCGCATACACCACAGACATATTGCAGTTAAAAACTGAAATAGAAAACCAAGAATGTTGCTAGTATATGCAAATTCCTTAAATTAAGAACTCAATAATTACATCTCTTGGATTTTTTCTCCTTGAACCCGGAAAAAAAATAAGACAAATAGTAAATTCTACTAGAAACCCAAAAAAATTTCTATCAACAAGTGAAACCAGAACAACAGTTCAAAATTTTACTATCCTTAAATCATTAATCAGTATATGTCCAAGATTGTCTACCAACATAGAAGAAACAATATTCCAAGAAAAATGATAACATAGGAAGCAGGTAACAGTGAAGATGCTCTAGAGAAAGGGACATATTTGGGAACATCAGCTTTGTTACACAACTTTAGTTGCCCCAAGCTACCACTAACATTAGAAATTCTCAAGTCTTCATCTGCACAAAGTTGGGGGTTGCCTTCCAACTTCAACTTTTCTCCCACTTTGGAGACAAATTGTGCAGAGAATGGAAGTTTTCCACTCAAATTGTTGTTTTCAAAGTGCAACTCATTAACATGTTCCAGTGCACCAAACTCTTCAGGCAATGCCCCTTCCAACTTGTTATTATCAAGCCCCAAATAGCAAATCATTTTCAAATATACCCCCATAGAAGCAGGAATATTCCCAATTAGTCCTGTTTTTGATAATCCTATCCCTACAATACCCCCAAGATTCTCCCATATTTCTGGAATTTGCCCTCCTAGCAAATTCCCACTCAGATACACTTCCCTCAAACTAGGCATCTCTGCCAAAAACAATGGAATCCCGGAATTGGCAAAATGATTATAACTTAAGTCCAAAAACTCCAGACTTTTCAAACCCTTTAAACTTTCAGGGATTTTACCAGATAACTTGTTGTAGCTAAAGTCAAGCTTCAAAACTTGAGTCAAGTTTCCTATAGATTCGGGAACATTATCTTGAAGCACATTTTGACTCAAATCAAGAACCCTGAGTTTTTTCAATGTCTTTAACCCCACTGGAATTTCACCACCAAGTTTGTTTCTTGAAAGTGTTAACTGCTCTAAGTTGATCAAACATCCAACCCCATCTGGTATATTCCCAGAAACAGCACTTCCACTCAAAACCAATCTCCTCAAACTCGTCAAGTTACCAACTTTTTCACTTACAACCCCAACAAGACCCGGGTTCTCCATAAAAACCAGCTCCTCAACAGAAGGCGGCAAAGATCCAAAGTCAAGCAAAGAAACCTCATTTTCAGTGAAACATTTGTAAACAAAGATCTTTCTTAGGTACGAAAAAGGAGCAAAAAGGGAAGCATTTAGAGTACTATTAGGAGTACAAGGTGGGTTAGGAGCATAGTCTGAGACATAACCAACACTAATCTCAGTTACATGAGCAGTAAATGTTGTGTTCGAGTTTTCTTGAACAAAGTAGTCACAAACAACCCCATGTGGAGAAGAGGAACAGAGATCATCAGGGAATAAAGAACGCCACGGGATTTCAGAGTTAATAGACTCAAGAACTTTGTACACTGATTCTTGTTCCACCATGTTAAGAGCAGGCTGAGAAACCACAAGAGTACTAGACATGAACGCCCAGAAAAAACAAAAGTTGAGAACAAGAAGGGAGAGTTTTGGTAAGAATGACATTGTTTTTGGTTAGAGAAAACAAAACAAAAAACTGTGAAGTTTTCTTGAGAAGTGACAAGAAAACAGTGTATGATAATACGGGTATTTAAGAGGGAGGAGAAGAAAAGAGGATGTCTGTCTTGAAAGATGAAAGAGAAAGGTATCAAAGAGACAGGTTTTGTTGCAGAGATTTGCTTTACTGTTAACATGCTACGTTCCTTATGGTCAAATGACCGATTTGCCACTTTTTTGTTTCTTTAGTTGTCTGTCCTTCTATGCTTCTGTACATTTTTACGAAGTATTTTGTCTTCTTTGTTGTTGCGTGAAGAAGGATGAGAAAAAGAGCTAGGTCACATGCTTTTCCTCTTCTTCAACGACAGTCAATGCAGTGAATTATTCATTTATCATAATTTTTCTATGAATAGCAAACAAATTAAAAAGGCTTTTATGAAATGAAAAACTTTACTACTCCTACTTGAATTTTCATATGTCATCTCAATAAACAGACTTTTCACTATCAAGTTAAATTCCAACCATTGGTACCAATTTCATGTGCAAGTTATAAAATATTTCCCAAGTTGAGATGTGTACGAATTATGTTAAACCTATGCCCAAAGTCACTTGACTCAATTAAAATTTGAACTTTGGATGAGTTAAAAGACAAGTTCATAAATTTGGCGTGAGCGTCCTACTTATATGTTGTTTAACGTTTTGAGCTTTTCGATAAGAAAACCATTAATATCATTTATTATAAGGTATTTGGCAAAATTATCTTTGTCTCCTCCTTAAATGAGTAATTAATGATCATAAGTTCTTGTGGGTATCATCACATGCGCAAATATTTTTTTTGCTACAATGTTTTTCCAAAAGTAAAATAAAAAAGATACTACTAAGAGAGAGTGATACTCAAATAAAGTGAGTAATTTCTTTTTAGAGTATATTATTAAAAAAGAAAGAAAGAGAAATAGACTGGTACTTGATATTACATCAAAACGTGTAAGTAATAGTCCATTTATATTCCAATGAGAGGGCTTATTTATTTGTTGAGACAGTATGATAATTACACTCATATCACATATTCAAATCCTAAGTACAGCATTAGGTGTAAGGCCGCTCCAACACTGGTGAACATGATAACCTTAGCAATATGTGTTTTTTTAGGTTAATAGATTCGTTTACCACCAATAATCAAATAGTGAGTCAAATGTCAATGTATTACAAAAATTTAATTCCATATCTATCTATAAGGAAGGAGAAATAAGCATAAAAATTGTAATTAAGAAATTAACGAGAAAATCTATTTGATTATCTGATACTTCCTCTCTTTATTTTAATCAGAAGATAGAAACACGATTGCTTATGAAAAGGGAAAAACTCCATTTTGTTTGGAGTATTTTTTGCAGCAAGCATGAAGCAACAAATAAGGAGGGGTAAAAAAGACTTTAGAGTACAGTTACGGCATTTGGCATGTAAGGGGTCAATGCCAATGATCAGTCCAACACAGACTACCATTTATATTCCTCCCCCTCCCGCTCAATTGCAACTCAATCGATTATAACTTGAATAATTAAATCGTCTGCTGCTGCTACTATATGTAGCTTGATTAGCTTGTTGCTTTTATTGAAAAAAACAGTGGAGAAAAGGTGGTAAGGACACTGAGGTTGCCTGATTAAAACCTGCGGACAATAAAGCAACCCGCAAACGCCGACCGCGACATGGCGGCAGCCGCCGACTTGTCGACACATTGTCCTTTCTGCTTTTTGTTCCATCGATAGCGACGTCTAACTGACTGGGAAATTGCCTGACTTTTGTAAGGTACACGTGGCGGATATCTGTACGCCCGAATATCGTTCTAATTGGAAATGGACAGAAGCATGCGAATTCCATTTCCGGGCATTTTATTCCCCATCCACTTCCGCGTTTTCACTTTTTGGGGCCCCTTTTTTTTTACCCACTGATCTGGTTTTCACCCCTTCATTTCAAATTTTTGCCTGACCATTCCAATAGGATAGTAACTCCACGCCATTTTTAGGTTTGCTCATACACTCATATTATTGCCCTTATATTAAGATAACTAAAGAAAAAGGATCAGGACTCACGGTCGATTAAAAATTTATCTCTTTATGATTAACCAAACAATATAAAGATGTTCTCACCTAAGAATGCGTTACTTACTAGTGATGTAAGATATTTGTCTTTTATACCATTTATTAATTGCTTAACCATTATTAAGTGTAAAAATTTATCAATTTAAAGCTATACATCATTTTGTTTTATTTGTATGAAATAATTGATTTAGTACTTTTAATCGTTATTTGATGTTTTAACTTCAATACCACACAAGATGAGATGATTTGTATGGTGTCCAATTTTTGCGTACACTGATTATAGAAGGACCTAGTTCTTTAAGTGTTCCTTAACCTACTGTTGTTGAAATAGTAAATGCGGAAAGTAAAGAACACAAGTATTTTTACGTGGAAAACACCTGGCTCAAAAAATGAAAAAATCACGAACTACTGCTCAGTAGGATGTTTCCCAACAATTCACTAAATCACTGAGCCAAAACAACATTTACAAAACATTTTACAAACCTAAGGATTAACTCTAATCCCGTTGTGACAACCAGCCTCTAATTGTTGCGACAACTTCAAGTTAACTCTAATTTGAATACTCAGAGTACCTATTGCAATTGCCTCTAGATAAAGCTGAAAGGTACAATTTGAAAGTCACCTACTACAATTGACTAAAATAAAATACAGATACTTGGAACTGATTCTTCTATCTGGTACATGTAGCTTCAGGTTCGCACACTTGAATCTTACAAGAATTGCTTGCAAAATGCCTTGCTATTTTGCTCTCAACTCATGCTTAACTTCTGCTTTTGTGCATGCTTGTAGAATGAGAACATCCTGCAAAATATAGAGTTAGTAGATGAAGAAACAACTAGAGTTCTAATGCTACTCTTCCTTGGTGGAAGAGTCCTAGTTGTCCTCAACTTCTAACTCCTCCCCTATCTTGGATAGTGTTCTCTTTGAGTAATGAGTCCTCCTTATCAATTATGCAACATTTTCGATCAGGAGATATCAGATATATCAAGTTAAGCTTATCTCCTTCACGTGCACCCTTTATGCTAGAATCTGCCTGTGTCTGTGTACACAGGGGATGTACCTGGTTCATGCATGAGCTTCCTTTGTCAATCTTCAAAACAAAACTTCACTTGGGCCAACAAATCCCCCCTTTTTGATGATGAAAAACTCTATGCTTTTCATAAGATTAGGCCATGTTTCAACTCAGTTCAACATCAATACAATGTTAGAACTTTTTACCTTTTTATCACTTATCATCAAGGACCAGGTTCATTAGGTTATAAACATCACTTTTCAAAGTGTAAGCACAACTTTTTTTCCCCTTTTGGCATCATTGAAAAGTTGCACGAATATGTAAGATAACCAGATTTTAAAAATTACTCATGGCCACTGGGGCTACTTCAAATGCAATCATGTATTTAATCATCATATATCAATCTAAGGATATTAGCCATCTAAGAAATATCAACAAACAGTTAGAGCAAAAGGAAGTGAATTTCATTGATTGATAAGATCCTACCACAAAGCATAAGAAGAAATAAAAATATTGGAACATGAGCAAAAGAAACAAAAAAATCCCAAACTGGGTCACTGGTTGATCTACACTAGGCTAGGAGGCTTAAGGCTGAGAAGGACCAGGTTCTTGATTTTTGGATTGGAATAGTTTCAGCATATCCTGAAGAATGCCATCATTCTTCTCCTTTTATTTTGCAAGCTCAACTATGAGAGCATCTCTCTCAGTCTCCACTTCTGTCAACCTCTTCTTCAGCCTATCAATCTCAACATCATTAGCCCCATTTTTTTGCACCAAGGCTCACACTTTGCTATTCACTGGTACCTTTTTGGATGAGCCAGGTTCTTTGGGAGTGATTTGAACTTCATAGTCACAAGAAGTTAAAGTGTTTTCCCCAAAATGATCCTTGCTTGTACCAACTTCCCCTTCCTTGATGGTACCTTGAAGTGTGCAAGTACAACCGTGAGAATAAAGCCATATAGTATGGTATGAGTCTTGGTGCCATTTAGAACCTTATGAAGAAGCTGGATTATAAACCCAAGCCAATTTATTTGCTTCCCACTGTCCAAACATTCCATAAGGACCAGGTCCATGAATGTGGCAATGTGCCTCCTGTCCTGCCTTGGCAGCACACATTTGTTTACAAATCGAATAACACTTTGTGGGGTGGCTTCATCTCACTTTTTAAATAGCCTTGGGCTCAAGTTCCTCTTCATTGTCACCAAATTTCCTAGTAATGGCAAGGACAGTAGGGAGATTCTCTAGACTTGGCCATTTGAGTTTCTTATAATCATTGTACCCTTCAGCAGGTACACCCAAGATCTCTCCCCGCTCTTTCTCATCAAAAGTCAATGTCACCCCTTTACCATACTGGTGACCCTACCATCCTTGATCTTACAATTGGCCATAAACTCCACAATTTGAGTTCTGGCCAGCCTTCCATCCATCTGAAGGACGTCTTTCCAGCCTTGCAATTGTAACTTCTCCAGAAGCATCGCCATTCCTTGCTCCTCCAAGTCCCTGAGGAATCATCCTTTCAAGGTATTTCTCTTCCCAAATTTTACCATATTGTCTTTCTCAGCATCAGAATCATCTTCTTCTTCCTCTCCACTCCATTCTTCTTCCTCCACAATTTTCATTTTTCTTGATTTCACAGCAGACCTGTTTCTTTTAGCCAAAGTGGATAGTTCAGCGGACTTTGACTTTGAAACAGACTTCTTTGTCGGCTTTCTTAGCTTTAGGAGTCAAAACATCCACTTCTTTTATCTCATCTTCATCTCGAAAGACCAGGTCCATCAGCCTCAACAGGCTCAACCACCTTCTTCTTTCCCTTAGCAACAACTTTCATTAACTTTCTTCTAAGGCTTTCTCCAGTTCAGCCTCACTCTGCTTCTTCTGACTCCTCATATCTCTTCCTCTTACGGGAGGAATTTATACAAGGATAGAAGAGGCATCCTTCCTTTTCTTGTTTGCCCTAGCAGTGCCAGGGGTTTTAGCTCCTGAACTTCCCTTTTCTTTGGATTGTAACTTTCAGTCACCCATTTCAGTAAGTCTGCGAGGGTTTCCTGTTCAGATGGAACAGGTTCATCTACATTTTTCCCAAGTCGAACCAACCCGTCAGCAGCTTCTCCAGACCCACTTCCCCCTGTTTCTCTCACACTTTCCTCTACTCCAGCAGATTCCTCACCCCAAACTACCATAGCACCTGATTCTTTAGTTAGACTAACATGAGTGGGTGAAGAACCAACCACTCCTTTTCCCTTACCCTTCACAATACTCTGAGCACCCTCACTCTCTTTTTCCTTTCCTCTTTCATTTTTACCACCAACCCTTCCAGACTCAGTAGTTTCAACACCTGCCATAGATCCTACCATAGATCCAAGACTTGGCCACAGTTACTCTAACTCAGACTTGCAGTGCCGTTGTGACGAGACCCATTGCTGAGAAGTTGTCTGACCTAGGGAGTTTCACAATTCCTTGCACTATAGGTAACTTTGCATTTGCTAAGGCACTACGTGATTAGGGGACAAACATAAATCTTAGGCCCCTGGATATCTATAAAAGGCTTGGGATTGGAAGAGCTAGACCCACGTCTATGTTATTGCAGCTAGCTGATAGGACAGTAACGAGGCCGTCTGGTATCCTCGATGATGTGTTGGTGTAGGTTGGAAAATTTGTGTTCCCAGCATATTTTGTCATTCTGGATTGTCGGGTCGATGAGGAAATTCCCATAATTTTGGGAAGACCATTCTTGGCCAGGGGGAGAGCTCTAATTGACTGCAAAACCGGAGAGCTCAAAATGAGATTAAATGATGAGGAAATAACATTCAACGTGCAGAAATCTATGAGGCGACCAAGTGAATTCACCAATTGATCTTTGATAGATGCCGTGGTTGTAATCTTGGAAGAGGATGATGAGACATTGAACATTGAGTACCCTCTAGTAGCTTGTCTCATGAACCTAAATGAGGTCAGTGGTGAAGAATTGGCAGAATAGGTACTTGCTCTTGAGGGCAAAGGTTTTTGGAAGAAACCATTCGGATTTAATCCCCTGCACTTAGAGGAAAGGAAAACTCCTCCAGCCAAGCCATCCATAGAAGAACGACCACAGTTGGAGCTGAAGCCACTGCCCGCACATCTCAGGTATGCATTCTTAGGACCTAACTCAACATTACCTGTTATTATCTCATCTAGTTTGTTAGATGTGCAGGCAGAACAACTTTTGTAGGTGCTGACAGAGTGCAAGACTGCAATTGGGTGGACCATGACAGATATCAAGGGGATCAACCCGGCCTTCTGTATGCATAAAATTCTACTGGAATATGGGCACAAACCTTCTAGAGAACACCAAAGAAGGATGAACCCCAATATGAAGGAAGTGGTGGAAAGAAATTATTAAGTGGTTAGATGCGGGAATCATATTCCCCATCTCCGACAGCAACTAGGTTAGCCCAGTGCAATGTGTACCAAAGAAGGGTGGGATGACGGTAGAGAAAAATGATAAGAATGAATTGATCTCTACACGAACCGTCACAGGCTGGCGAATTGGTATGGATTACAGGAAGTTGAACTTGGCCACTCGGAAAGACCACTTCCCACTTCCATTCATTGATCAGATGTTAGACAGACTGGAAGGGAGGTCCCATTTTTGTTTTCTGGATGGGTACTCAGGGTACAATCAGATATTTATTGCACCAGAAGACAGAGAGAAGACCTCGTTCACCTGCCCCCATGGGATTTTTGCTTTTCGGAGAATGCCATTTGGCCTATGCAATGCACCTGCCACATTCCAAAGGTGCATCATGGCCATCTTCACGGACATGGTAGAGGAAATAATGGAGGTTTTCATATATGAATTCTCAGTAGTGGTAAATTCATTCGATGATTGCCTTAAGAATCTGAGCAGAGTATTGAAAAGGTGTATAGAGACTAATCTGGTACTAAATTGGGAGAAGTGCCATTTCATGGTACAAGAAGGTATTGTCTTGGGGCACTTGGTATCAAGCAAGGGCATTGAGGTGGATCGCGTGAAAGTTGATGTGATAGCAAAACATCCACCACCCACTTCCGTCAAAGCAATCAGAAGTTTCCTTGGGTATGCCGGTTTCCACCGGATATTTATAAAAGACTTTTCCAAAATTTCTAACCCTTTGTGTAAATTGCTAGAAAAAGATCACTGATCTACGCCTACCTATACCACTATTTAAGTAGCAAGGCATGGTCGAAGCAGCTTTTACCCGACAGGGTCGGGATCGATATCCACAGGGAGTTATGCAATGAGAGTCGAGTTTCTACTTGATTTAGTGGTGTTTCATGTTCTTAATTGCTCTTCTCAACATAATTTGTTTTTGTATCTATTCTAAGGTTGAGTCTAAAAAGTAATAAAATCTAGCTAGCTGTCACACCTCCTTTTTCACCCCGTTAAGGGTGGATAAGAGAGTTTTTCCAATTTAAGTGACATAATCGATTTTGGGATTATTTATTAATCAGAGTTTCCACCCGGATTTTTTACGGTGTTCCGGGACACCATTTATTTATTTTTTAAAATCCCAAATCGAGGAAATTTTGACTCTGTTTTAAGTTGTCTGCGACCAGAAATCCGAGTAAGGAATTCTGTTAACCCGGGAGAAGATGTTAGGCATTCCCGAGTTCTGTGGTTCTACCACGGTCGCTTAACTATTAATATTTTGCCTAAATTATCTGATTATGTACATATTTTAGCCTATTGTGCATTTAGCCATTTAATTTTTAACCGCTTTTAGTATTTATGGATTTATCTTGAAACAAGTCACGATGGCGTGCACTTGTTTGTGTTTTGGACACATTATAACTACGCCACATGAAATGCACCCCCAATTACAACATGTGATGTTTATTATAATTTGAAGTTGAAGATGGGGACATGAATTATCGCACCCGAGTATAGATTACGTAGTCAAGACTATGGTCGTGACAATTTTATAGTGCCTATTTGAGGTGATGTTTGATTATTCTTTATGTTTTCTATTTGAAGGAGCATTTTAGTTTTAAGATCAATTAGGAAGTCTATGGATTTATCTTAGACAAGTCACAATGTCGTGCACTTGTTGATTTTGAACACATAGCAAACACGTCACATGAAATGCACCCGTGGTTGCTATGTGCATTTTTTATTAATTGATTAGAGTTGAGGGTCGGGGGCATGAGTTGCCACTCCCGAGTAGGATTAACGTATCATGACTATGCCGCGGGAGTCGTACCCATAGCCACGATAATTTATTATTCGCGCGTCAAACAAAGTTTACATTTCCTAAATCACTTTGTTGAAACAATTTTATCTACAATAATCCTAAATCAATTATAAATCATAACTTATTCAACTTCTAACAATCCAAACCAACTAATAGTCTGTTCACGTCATTGGAGTTTTTTAATCCAACAAACTAATTCAAAGACCCATTTTCAAATAGCAATATGAAACAAAAGAGAGTTCAACAAATGAACTAATTTAGCAGATTCGAGAAACAATCATAGAGGCAAGGAAAACACTCATGTTTCATTCGACTTAACAAATATCAAATGCAAAGGGATTTTTTAAGAGAATAAGGTGAGAAATGAGAATCTTTCGTTAACTAGAAGCCAGTGAAACAGACTTTGCCAATCAAATAACGGCCAGAAAAAATCCCACGTTGAAGCTCAGCTGCTTTTGTAGAGATCACTTCCAAACGCCAACTAAAGGCCAGATGAGAAATGAGCTTAAAAAGCCAAAAAAAACAGCAGATCCGAGCAAAGATTAACAACAAATTTTTCAACCACATGAGTATTTTAAAACCCAGAAATATAGAAACAAACAACACCGACTCATTCCAATCTTGGAGCTCGTCAGCGAGGGAAGCTCATGCGCAAAAGGCGACAAGCTAGAGCCCCCATTTTTCTATCGCGAATTTTCCCATCCCCTGCTTCTCGTCTGTTTTTTTTACTATCTATGTGTGTGTGTCTTTTAGTTGAGAGAAAAGAGAGGTCCCAAAATGGGTGGTGCAGCTGCTAACTAAGAGATGAAGAAGAAGATGGCTATAGTTCTTCTTTCGTGAGGGAGAGGGTGCGCCGTTGCTTCTCTACGGGAGGGGAGGATCCAATTTTATTTAGGTCTTGAAGATGGAGAGGGAATGAGGAAGACCATGGGACCAAGGGGAAACGACGCCCATCTGATAGGGATTAGGTCCCTTTTTTTTAGGTCCCCTAAAAATTAGGTCTTATTTTTATTTTAATAGGTGGGGGAAGGGTATTGAGCCGGATTAAGAGGAAATTGGGCCATGAAAATTGGCCCAGTCCGTTTTATGCTTCCCTTTTTCTTTTCTTTCTTTTGCAATCTTCTAATTAACATAACACTTAGAAATTAGTTTGCAAGATTAAACCCCTTGTTTGAAATAATTACTTAAGCTAGTTAATTTGTGGATTCCAAATTTAAACTAATTAATTGAACCTAAAGATGTAATAAGAAAATTAAGTAATATTATGTGTATTTTTGTGATTTTTATATATTAATCTAACAATTAAAGAGTAACTAATTCCTAAAAATTCAAATTAAATCTAAGATGACATGCAATGAAAAATGTGACAATTTTTTATGATTTTTCTACAATTTTAAAATATTAAACCTACATGAAATGCAACAAAATAGAGAAAAACTCCTAAAATTCATAAAAAATTATTTTTGGATAATTTTTAGGAGTAATTTCCATGCGGGGCAAAAATTAGGTGTTCACAGCTGCCCCTCTTTGCTCGAGAACATGAAGAGTTTTCGGGCAAAGATAAAGTGAGAAACTACGAGCAATTTTTGCCCGTTTGGTACTCCATGTGGAAGCATTTTGAAAAAGTTTGACCGAACCTTGCTTCAGAGGTTGCCTACATATCCTTGACTATAAAGGAATCAAGTCGGTGTAGTTCTAGAAGTTTTGGTAGCTGGGACTACCGAGAAGCTGTGATTTCACTGCTGTTGCCGCTGCTTACTACTCGCTGAGCTCCTTATTACACCAAAATCAAAATGAAAAAGACTAAACTAAGCCTATCAACTACGAGTTACAAGATTCCTATCTATGAGTCTTCTGAAGCTTGATCTTGAGTCTTGGCTGCTTCTTTATACAGACTCCGATCTGAATCTTGATGCTTGTTAGTTATAGGTGCTGGTTCAATCTTCTTCAGCTTTTCGGATCAAGAATGGACATGCATAGCTTGTGACTTCAATCTGTCTCGAGCAGTCCACCTCTTTTCCGCTTCCATACTTTGGGTTTGGCCTTCTCTGTTCTTCTTTTCTTTTATTCTGAATCGAAACTTCTTCTTTTGGTCGTCTCGAATCCATTGTAATTTGCGTAAAATCAAAAACAAACGAACGGAATTTTCTGCCCCAGTTTTCACCAGGAAAATTTCGCAAGTTATTGTAATAAAATCTATGCTACTTTATTATTGAAAACAAATGAAAAGCCGGGAATGGTGTACCCGGAGTTATTGTAGACTAGGGAGTGGATACGCTATGCCTAAAAGTAAAATAAACTAGGGATTGGAGACCCTATGTTGGACAAGATCGACATGTTATGCTGTTGTCAAGAAAAGATCACCGGGTTTTTTCGGTGTCTGGGGGGAGGATCAACGGGTAATGCCGTTGTCAAGAAAGAGATCACCAGGTTATGTTGGTGTCTGGGAAGGTCAACAGGTTATGCTGTTGCCTGGGGGAAATAGATCACTAGGTTATGCCAGTGTCAGGAGATGATCAACATGTTATGCTGTTGTCAGAAAGATCACCAGGTTATGCCGGTGTCTGCTAGGGAGTGGGAACCTATGTTGGAAGAATCATCGACTAGGGAGTGTATACCCTATGTTGACATCAACTAGGGAGTGGAGACCTATGTTGGCATCGAGTTATGCTGTCATCAACTAGGGAATGGAGACCCTATGTTGGAAAAGCGACTAGGGAGTGGAGACATTATGTCTAAAAATAAAATCAACTAGGGAATGGAGACCCTATGTTGGAAAATGAGACTACTGAATTGTGTACCTATGCTAAAATGAATCAAGAAGGATTTTTTCTTTTTCGATTTTTTTTTGGTATCTTAGGAGAAGGATTCATCAGACTAAGACATTTATCCTAGGAGAAAGATTCATCAGACTAGGGCTTTTTATTCTTTTTTTTTTGTATCTTAGGAGAAAGATTCATCAGACTAAGATGTTTATCCTAGGAGAAAGTTCATCAGACTAGGTCTTCTATCTTAGGAGAAAGATTCATCGGACTAAGATTTCGATCCTAGGAGAAATTTCATCAGACTAGGTGTTTTGTTTTGTTATCTTAGGAGAAAGATTCATCAGACTAAGATTTGATCCTAGGAGAAAATTCATCAGACTAGGTTTCTCATCTTAGGAGAAAGATTCATCAGACTAAGATTTGATCCTAGGAGAAAATTCATCAGACTAGGTTTCTCATCTTAGGAGAAAGATTCATCAGACTAAGACATTTATCCTAGGAGAAAATTCATCAGACTAGGTCTTTTTTTTTTTGTTATTATCTTAGGAGAAAGATTCATCAGACTAAGATTTTGATCCTAGGAGAAAGTTCATCATACTAGGTCTCTTGTCTTAGGATAAAGATTCATCAGACTAAGATTTCGATCCTAGGAGAAAATTTATCAGACTAGGTCTTTTTTCTTTATTTTGGTATCTTAGGAGAAAAATTCATCAGACTAAGATTTCTATCCTAGGAGAAAGTTCATAAGACTAGGTTTTCTATCTTAGGAGAAAGATTCATTAGACTAAGATTTCGATCCTAGGAGAAAATTCATCAGACTAGGTCTTTTTTTTTTGATATCTTAGGAGAAAGATTCATCAGACTAAGATTTCTATCCTAGGAGAAAGTTCATCCGACTAGGTTTTCTATCTTAGGAAAAAGATTCATCAGACTAAGATTTTGATCCTAGAAGAAAGTTCATCATACTAGGTTTTCTATCTTAGAAGAAAGATTCATCAGACTAAGATTTCTATCCTAGGAGAAAATTCATCAGACTAGGTCCTTTTTTTATTTTTGTTATCTTAGGAGAAATATTCATCGGAATAAGATTTTTATTGGGAGAAAATCCATCAGACTAGGAATTTTTATCCTAGGAGGAAAAATGTGAAGAGCAAAGGCAACATTTTATGCACACAGATAAAGACAAAGATTTGAGAAACTTCCCTTTGTCGGTTCTTCTCTTATTTTTCTTTTTTCTTTTTCTTTCTTTTCTTCTCTTTTTTTTAAACCAACTTCCTTGCACTCCTTTGTTCCTGTTTCAAACAAAGAAAATTTTGTCAGTTTTAAAAGTGGTGGTCGGTTTGTGGCCTTGAGTCCTGGGCAGCTTGGTTTTTGCTCAATTAGCCTGAGATGGTTTCGAGAGACTTTTTTTCTTTGCTCTGCATCAACCCCCAGACTGTTTCACACCAGTGCCATTTGTATTTGTGACTCAATCAACCTTATCCCAACTGGATATCTTTGCTTAGGTGACCTTTTATGATATCTTGAATGACTTCTTGCCTTTTGACCAATTTTTCTGTCATAGAGAATCACCGATTATCTTTGCCTGCACCAAGTAGGTTGACAAGAGTATTTTTTGGGGGAAGCCTTTGCATGAATCCTAAATGCATGTTAACTGTAAAAATTGAGTGTTCTGGCCAAATTTACTTTGTGCAACTGAAAAGCTGGTAGCAGATTTTGAAATCCTTTCTTGCGTGTTTTGACAAGGACTGACTCAGAGTGAAGGACACAATGATGCAAAGAAGTATTAACAAGAAATACCCATGTTGGGAAGGACAGAAGGGAGAGCCCTTTTTTTTTCTTTTCTTTTTTTTTTTAAATTATTTTGCAGTAACCAGCCTTAATGATTATTGTGAACAACTAATTTTTGACCACACTCAAATGTTATACTATTTTAGTAGAAATATCCCTTTTAGGCCTAATATTGATGTTTTAAGCTTTTATCTTACACTGAGTCGATTTTATTTAATTAAAGTAAATAAATAAATAATAATAATAATAATACTCACATTCTTAAAGTGTATATATATGGAGTATATTTTAATTAGAATTTAATAAGTAAACTATTATACTTTCTTTGTATGATTTAAACTATAGTCTAAATATTGAGTTTTCTTATTTTTATAGTTTACTTTAAGTCTAAAAGTAGGATGGTATGTGTGTGTGTGTGTGTATATATATATATATATATATATATGTGTGTGTGTGTGTGTATATATATATATATATATATATGTTACTATCTTTTATGTAAGATTTAGAAAATTAAAACAAAAAAAAAGTTTTTAGAAAATTAAAACAAAAAAAAAGTTTAAAAAAAGAAAAGAAAAAAAAAACGAATTTTTTTTATTAAAAATAAAACTTTGAAGCTAAAGTTAGGATAAAGTTTGTTGATAACAAACTTTATCTAAAAATATATGATTTTTTTTAAATTAGCTAACTAACCCCAAATTTTTAGCCTAAAACTCCCACACTTCTACTGCTATACAATATCACATTTGACCAACCACTTCATCCATCTTATTCTATAAATAGACAAAAAAAAAACGGAGGTCAGAAAAGAGAAAGCAAAAGAACGAAGAAAGAAAAGAAAGAAAAAAAAAACAAAAAAGAACGGAGAGAAAGAGAAAGAGAAAATAAAGAAAGAAGGAAAGCAAAAAAAAAAAGAGAAGAAAGAACGGACGGAACAGAGAAATATAGGAAAAAAAAGAAAAAAAGAAGTCAGAACAAAGAAAGAAGGGATTGACGGGTGAAAAAAAAAAATCTTCCAAGAGAGACAGCCGACATCGTTCTCATTGAAGAAAAACCAAAACAATCGCCTTCACCTCCATTTTTACCGACGAACGAAGCTCTGTTTCAGCCGTGTAAAGTCACCGTCATTTAGTAGGTTTTCTGAGTCGGGTTCTAGTTTTTCGGCATCCGGCAAGTGGTCTCCGTTAGAAATTTCGATCAAGATTCTTTAACTAGCTATCTTGTTCAGGAATTTCATCGCTGTTATTGAGGTCTGTTTCTTCTGTTGATATTGCTAAGCTCTACTGTCACATACTGATTTGTGTTAAATTTGTTGAGTTTTAAATCAAATGATAGTGCTACTGTGTTTTGTGTATTGATGTGTAGGGACCATGTGTTTTAATTTGATTATGTATTTGAAATTTAGTTTAAATCAAATATACTTTATTTGTTTTAGTTTTGTTAGGGAGCATCTGTTCTTATTTGAAACTTAATTAGTTTTAGAAGTGTATAAAACAAGAATAAAGCAATTCAAATGGGTCACATAGGAACAGATATATTTGAGCTTTGAAACATAATAAATTTTGGGCCTTAAGAAGTTGGGCTGTAGAGAGTTGGTACATTAACTAATTTACTTTATTCTCCACGTCATTTCTCCATATATTTATGAACTTACGACAATCTTAAAGGAGTTGAACAAATTATGAACATTTTAGGATGATTTAGATTCGCTTTAAATATTAGCCCATGTGTTCATACCCGAACTTTGAATTGAGATGCTTAAATAATAAATGGATTATGCGCGCTTCCCGCGTCTTGAACCTTTCAATGTAAAATAATTATGTTTTAACCATGTGTACATTCCCGTACCTTGGTTTAACATCCATCTTCCAAGACAATACCTTGTATGCGTATTGCATCTTGGTGAACATAATTAATAAAATATAATTAAGCGGTAATAAATAAGCCATAATCAGTAAAAAGAAGAATAGCTAAAAATTGATTTAAGCCTTACATTAGTCAATAAAGCGACCGTGCTTGAACCACGGGACTCGGGGGGTGCCTTACACCTTTCCCTTGGTCAACAGAATTCCTTACTCAGTCTTCTGTTTTCATAGACCATGAATTAGGAGTCAAATCTTCCTTTTGATAAGGGATTCAATAAAAGGTGACTTGGAACACCAAAACTCAACTTCAAGTGGCGACTCTAAATAATAAATAACCCCTTTTCAAAACGTCATTTCAATTGGAAAAACTCTTCTTCACCAACCTCGTAATAGGGTTGCGTGGCAAAAAAGAGGTGTGGCAACTCTGGCAACTCTGCTGGGGAAAATTAATAAGAATTCGAGCTTTGTACATTGACTCTTGTTTTGCTTTTATCACGTTTTGAATATTATTGTGTTTGGAAGCCTAATGTGTTATTTATTGCTTATTTACCGCGGCGAGAATTTATTTGAACTGTGATATAAATTGTATCCTCCCTCGCTCCCCTCTGAGTCTTCTTATAGGTAGTTATGTTGTGTTTGCCTACCAACATCACAAAAATTTCTATCTTGAGATAAAACAAGTTAGCCTACCAGCTTCTGGTGATGGATTTAGTCGCACATGATTAGGCGGGAGAGCCGTTAGCTTGCCAGTGCTGTTCTACTACTGGTGATGCTTGACGCTCCTCGGCTCGGGTTATCCGCCCGGGTAAGCCAGGTCTAGATACCATCTCCTTTAAGATTTGAAAACATAGAAGAACAAGCCACAAGCAATGAATATCCCTAGTAGGCTACTTTTTATTTGCATCATGTGCATTGGACTTAGCGGGACTCGGCACAGGGGCCGAGTCCGTCTAGGACAAGTATCTATTTTTCGGACCAACATGTTCATATTTATGTGCTATATGTAACATTATTTGGTAGGCTTCATTCAAATGTTGACCGACTTTAGGATAGATCGATTAAACAGATGAGAGAGAAAGAGAAAATTTCCTCCAAGTTTTCATAAAATATTTTTTTTAAAAATAAATTTTTGAAGGGTTCTAGTATGTAAAAGCACAAATTTTAAAATATTTTTTTTTAAATTTATTTTAACCGAACTACGCGGGTTTGATTCTCACCGGATATGAGATACGTAGCCAACCTTCATCAGGTTCAACCCCATTTTAAAAAAATAAAAATAAAAATATAAAATAAAATAAAAAAAGTGTATATGGACTATTATTTTTCTCTTACTGTAAAAAAATAATAATAATAATATAGTTACTTTGTCAGTTTTTTTTTAATCTTTCGACAAGTTTTGCCCATATGATCGGTCCTTTTTGTCGAAATAGCCTTAAAACCTTCCTCGAAAATGCAAAATGGTCGTTTTAACATAAGAGACCAATTTTTATGTTCACTTTTACAAATGAATAGTCATTTTGAGTCTTCTTTTCTTTCTCATAATTATTTTACTAATTTAACCAATTTTTTTTAGTCCCATAGTTTGGTTTTGTTTTTATTTTTTATAGAGTCAAAACCCGAGAAATCGGAATTTTTGTGTCAATAATATATTAAAATCTAACTAAGTGCCTGGATAAATAGGTACACCATGAGTGGAGAAAGAGGTAAGTCCGAAAAGAATCCCAGGTCAGAAGGAATACCAAATTTTCTTATTGTTGATTAGATACCACAATTGTTGTGGGATTGGTGGAGAGATTTTAAGGAATATGAGCGAAACCAGATAAAGAAGTACTTGGGACATTTGGTTCACATGATGATGATCAAGCCTAGGAGGGATGTGATCGAAGCTTTGATTCCGCACTGGGATCCT
>ML402623.1:0-28572 GCA_005239525.1 Nicotiana knightiana | reverse complement strand
GTGAATTTGTATGGCTTAGCAAACAAACAAATAAAGGCTCAAATAAGAGGGGATTTAAGTCTTTAAGCATGCAGATGTTTGAAAATAGTAAAGAAGATTAGATTGTGAAAGGATTACAATTTAAGCTTATAAAAGGTATCCTAGGTTTATAATAATATGGATCACATCAATGCAATACCCGTTAATCACTCTTCGAAGAGGGGCTACACGTGGTATTAGCGCACCGGTCATCATATCTATATTCTACCCTTTCCCACCCCGTGAAAGTAACTAAATCGAGTGTTGGTCTCGGCCTCTATTGCATGATGTTACCCGTCCCTTCCTATCAGTCACGGAGGAAATTAGGACTCATATCCTTAAGGAGGTGCTGGGCAGACCCTCAAGTTTTAAAGGTGAAAATTCTAAGGCGACATATAATAAACAAGTAGGACTGCAGATAAAGGGAAAGCATGGAAAGCGGATAAAGGCTCAAGTATTCCTCCACAAACAGTACACATAAACAGCACGTCTCATACACAACTAAGGTCCATATTAATTCAGAATCCTAAAGCATGGTGTCTAAGTGATAATAACAAAGACAGATTTATTTCATACCTCAGAGAGGAAGTCTTAATCAGGTTTGCCTACTGGTTCTAAGCATGCTGATAGTTGAACACTAATCACAAAGGATACTTTTGGTTTTATTTCTTTAACTGATTTCCTAAGGCTTTCCTAGGTGTAAAATAACATGCAACAGTAGTTAGACTAGGTGTTGTTTAAGCGAGTATGAATGAAATCCTAAGACATGGTATCTAATGCACAGGTAGGGATGCAGAATACAGAATCCTAAGCATGATTTCTAAATGCATAATAATTACAGCATTAAGCACGATTTCATAGTGTTTTTTACCTAGAAACAGGATCTCTAAGTGCATGTAGCAATATGATTGCAGAAGATACCAATTATTAACATTATTCACCCTATCACAGAATTTTTCTAAGTGATGAATGATAGTACTGAAACAAGATGTTGAAACAACGTTCATAAAGCCCAAATAGCATGATTGCATGATATGCTTTGCACATATTGATCCTAAACATGATTCTATTGCGCAAATAAGGAATGTAAACCTAATGGCATGGTTTCTACCCTTTAATATACTACAGCATGCATATCACTCACCCATTTTCACTATCTGACCCCAGAATTGTTTACAATTAATTATTACAGCACATGGGATATGAATTACACAACTGAAATAGAAGAAAAATAAGAAGTTAACTATAGGGAGCCTACAAAATAGGCCCATATCTCCATGTCCTCAATGCAAGGTAATGTTTCACAGCCTTTTCATAATCCGGGTGTGTCAGAGTTCCCTAAGGACCTCAAGGGATCCTGGGCAGTGCTCACACCCAGATTTCATAGCCAAGATAGAGTAAGTGCAGTGTGGAATGGAAAGCCTTTGTGTGTCAAAGTTCAGAGGGATCTCAAGGGTCCCAAGATGCTCACACAGAGGGAGCAGAACCTAGAGTCTAAGAGTATATGTTAGAGTGCTTGACATAGTTTTGAAAAGGTTAAGTAAGAAAACAGTTTTGGAAAGGGTAGGTAAGATAACAGTTTTGAATAGGGAAACTTGATTGGAATAGTTTTATAACAAAGAAGTTTAACCATTAAAAGGGCAGGAACACCAACAAGTTCAACATCACACAAAGGAGCAGGAATAGTCCCACAATCACAAGCAGGGGTAATGGGATTTGAGGGACAAATACAGAGCATGTGAGGGAAAACATGTAGTAGGCAGTACAAGATCAGAAGTTTCTAAGGATTCAGGGGATTGGGGATACAGTAGGGTATAGGATTATACTAACATAATAGGACCAAATAGCTAAGACTATGATCACTTATGTACCAATCATTGGCATGGGGATTCACATAAGAAACAGGTGCTAAGTATACAGAAACGTGCTGGTCATTGACAAGTAAAGCATAACTTAATAGGTAGAGGGGATTCAAGATCTTAGTTACATGTTGAACAACAGAACAGTAAATAGAAGCAGATTAGAAACACAATAAATTGCAACACTAATAGAAACATGTTGGTTTGAGGACTGAAATCTGAATAAGAACATACCAGTGAAGTGAAGAAAGCAGAAACACAAAGAAAAAATAGGAGAGGCACAGTAGTTAGCCTTGGCTTGCAGTCGGCTAACTTAGAATAGTAGCAAGTAGCACAGAAGAGAGAATAGAGAGCAAGTTTTAGTTGTGAGAGAGAGAGTTGAACAGATTAGTTGTTCGTGTGTCATGAGAGCGAAAAAGAGCAGCATATATAGTAGTTTAAAATCTAGGTAAATAAGGGTAGGAATCAAATTAACCAGTAATTAAGGGACTCGAAATCAATCAGAGCATAATCAGTCCAAGTACTCCTTTAATTGAGGGAGTTGATTGCAAACGGTATTGTCAGACAACAAATAAGGAAAGGTACCATATGTAGTGTAGAGGAATATTCAAAAAATAATAGTTGCAAAATCAGCATAAGTATCCCTTAATTGAAGGGGTTAAGTTCAAATGGTATTATCAGGTAAATAGCAAATAAGGAAAGTCCCCATCTATAACATATAAGGAAACAATTTCAACCCAGTACAAGCATGTAATAGAGGCTAGGTTCACCAGATTCTAATTAAGGGAATGAGAGTCAATTAACAGTAAATTAATCATGTAACAAGGTAAGAAATAGACTAAGGTCGGAGAATTAGTAAGAATATCCTAGTAAGGCTTCAAATCACAAGGAATCAGGGAAGAGACAATAAATTTGGAACCCTAGCAAACTTAAACTACGGGGAATCAAGGATTCGAACAGGAATAACATCAATGATTGGAAGGAATAACAGGCAAGAGGTCAGAAACCCTAGTGGTGAAAGCATATGAGATTGTAGATTCACATGAACTTATAAGCTAAACAGTAAGATAAATGGGAAAGTAGGAGCAATCAAAGACATAGATGAATAACATAGGGCAAAATATCAATGAATCACAAAGCTCATGAAACACAGACACATATATAAACACATATTCAAAAGACAAATCAGGGGCTTAGGGTTTAGGTCAAAAATTAGGGATTCCAACACAACGACTCTAATAAAAGAGAAAACCTTCAATAAATCACTAAAACACAGTAGAAACCCTAGGATGATACTGAAAAATCATAAGAGAATCATTAAAACGGGGTCATGAAACCCTAGTTGAAAACGAAGAGTCATTTTTAGAGAACATCTGAAAATCTTTGAGAAAACAACGAAATAGCTTAAAATATACATAGATCTATCATAGATCTAAAATAATCGGAGAATTTTAAGAGTTAGGGTTTCAAAGAGAACTCATAAAGATAAGAAAACCTCAAAACATTACTGGTTTAAACCCCAAAAGTCATAGATCTTACTTGGACGGCCGGAGGTGACCGGAGAATGGTGAGTACAGGCCCGGGGGTAGGAGAGTGAACCCAGGTCTCTTGAAAACCTTAGGGATAGTAACACCGGTCGCAAAGGAACCATAGGAGGCAGGAGGGTGGTGAGGATTCCGTGGCCTGCGGTGGAGAGGTGGCCGGAGAAGATGAAGGGCCTCATCAGAGGCGGAGAGGAGACTGGAAGTCTCTAGAGAGTTAGAGAGATAGAGAGAGAGAGAGAGTAGAGAGATAGAGAGACCGAGTGAATGGGGGGTCGGGGGGTAGTCTCCTAGGTTTAATTATGGTAACACTAATTTGGGCCGTTGATTTAAATTGATCAACGGCTTAGGTTAGTCATGGGATTGTGCCGGATAGGAATTTGGGGTTAATTGGGTTAGGACCAGGTTTCATTTAGGCTGAAATTTAAATAAAGAATGGCTATTTGTTAAATACCCAGTAAAATTAGATAAATAATTAATAAATAGCTAATAATCATATAAAATGAAATTAAGGCTAAATAGGTGAAATTAAGGTAATTAAATAATAGTTAAAATATAAAATGACTAACAATTGAATTAAAATGGCGTAAATGTACAATTAGGCTATAATTAAAAAATTATTATAATTATAGTCAAATAATGCCAAATTGGCTAATTTATGAAATAATTAAATCCTAATAGGATTAAAATGATATATTGAGCTGGGAAATATTATTTATAATACAATTTATGAATAATTATTGAATATAAAAATACTGAATAAATTAGAAAAGAATTTAATAAAAATATGCAAAAATTACGGAAAAATAGCAGTTATTATAAAGAGTGATTTTGAAGGTATATATGCAAATTTTAAAATAGTTTGAGAAAAAATTTGGTATCAACACCCCATGTTTTCGTACATGAAAGTACGTCATGAGTAAATTGATATAAGCTCGGGAGTGAGATTATTTTGGGATTTTAAGTATTATGCTATTTCAAACAAGTGATGAGTAAATTCGTGAAGGTGAGAGGGAAAGCAAATTGAAGAAAATGAATTTCATCGAAGTTTGACATTTTGGGATAAAATATGGCCCGAGCTAAAATACCCGGTATTTATGGACTAGTACCATACAAAGTACCATATGACTATGATAGTAAGGTGTATTAAAAGTGAGTAGTATTTTATGTAATCTGAGATAATTCTTAATTATTCAGGTAATTAGTTAATTAATTGAGTAATGGGATTAAGGAGTCTAACGTGGCAGTACCCCTTTAAAGCAGCCCATGAATGACTCTTAAGTCATACATTATGTGGCAAAGATGGAAGTGTGGGAGATGACATGTATGCAATATTTGGCAAAGTTATAAAAGGAGATAAACATTAAGAAAGTTTGATCAGTTACCTACAAAACGTGAAGGGATATTTGTAATGCCAAACTAAATGCATCAATTCAATCAACATATGATTTTGATCAAATTCAAAGGAAAGCTTCAGCAGCTCATTCAAAAAACGTGATTTTTCCAATAAAAATCATAGGAGACTACGTAATGTTATAGCAACGGAATTTTGCGAATTTAAGGGAGTATGGAGCAATCTTTTTCAAAAAATATCATATATATTTTTTTCCTACTGCGATCTGTCGTTACGTGTTGTGGCAATCAACGGGTGCAAGAGGGGTTGTTAAGAGAATCGACCCGGGTATGTTAAGGCTAAGTCTTTCCTTCTTTTTTGGCATGATCTCGTCATTACACAAGTTTGATAATGAGGCATAAAGAAAAATTCATATCCCGGAATTTACATATATTTTGCTAGTTTCGCAAGTTACAATATTTTCTTTATCAGGACTTCATATTCATTTGAATATTTCCTTCATCCAGTCAAGAGAGCAGACAGTCTATATATACAATATTACAGTATTTTTATTACCATCGAGTTACAATCGATGGGCAGGCCCCTATTGGGAAACCTCTGATGATATGGCAAGTTATATACCGAGCCTACTGTAGCCGAGCGCCTATGAGCGATCCCAGTTGGTCGAGATACAGAGCCTAGTATGGCCGAGTGTCTATGAGCGAGCCTACTACGACAGAGCAGTTATATATATATATATATATATATATATACCGATCCTTATAGGGACGGACATCTATTTTACTTACTATATCGAGAGAGTTGAGTCAGTATCAGTAGGTAAGCATATTTTCAGATTATCTTTGACTTCCAGCTACTTGCAGTTATGATATTATCAGTTCAGTTCAACTTTTCAGTATATTATTGTCTTACATACTCGGTACATTATTTCGTACTGACGTCCCTTTTCTGGGGCGCTGCATTTCATGCGTGCAGGTTCAGACAGAAAGACGGGTAGGCCTCCTCATTAAGTGTTGCTCGATTTAGGTTGATCGGTAAGCTCTATGCCTTTCGTAGGTACCGGGTCTAGAACCTTATGTACATCTTGTATATATATGTATACATGTTATGAGTAGGTCGGGAAGCTGTTCCGATCACAGTATATCCATCAGTAGAGGCTTGTAGACATATCAGGTCAGTTAGTGCAATATGTTGGGCTTGTATGTATATTTGGTTGGTTTGTTAGCTGCAATAATTATGACGGCCTTGTCGGCCAAGCTTTATATTGATACTTAATCAACATTTGCAGTTGTCTTGCAATGTGGCCCATGGCCAAAGTATGACATCACATGTTTAGAGTCCCTTAGTCGCAAGTTGGTATGCAAGGATAGGTAAGACACCAGGTGCTAGTCTCGCCCCCATGTTCGGGGCGTGACAAAAGTGGTATCAGAGCAGTTCTGTCCTAGGGAGTCCACAAGCCGTGTCTAGTAGAGTCTTGTTTATGGGAGTGTCGTGCACCACACTTATAAGTAGGAGGCTACAGGGAATTTAGGATTGTCACTCTTTCTTCTTACTCTAGATCGTGTGGCAGAGCTGTTGTAAGAACTCAATTTCCTAAATTCTATCATATTCGTCATATAATGATGCTTACATCTAGAAAGACAGTTGGTAAGAGATATAGTTGTGGAAGAGTTGAGTCAGAGGAACTCAATTTTTGCATCATGTTTATGATGGATAAATATGAGGTATTCAGCAGATCATGTGTATACTAAGACGTGTAAGCCTCTTGATAAGGAACCTAAAGGCAAGAATATTTATCCAACTTTATGGTGAAAGACAATGAGAGATTCAGAAGGTAAATACAAGTTTCAAGAAGTAAAAGAAGCAAGATAAAGAAGGGTATGAGGTACCTAGTTAATAAAGATTATCATTATTTACCATTCAGGAAGAGAGATATAAGCATTTTGAGTTACCTTCAACTGCGACAAATGTATATACAATCGGCCACACCGATCTCAATTATGCCTTATGGGAGCTAACAGATATAGTTTAAGAAAAGGACGAGTTATCAGGATCCGGGTGGGGATAGAGTAACCCAAAATAGTGGATAGATTGGTAGAGTTAGTTGACATTTCCGAAGAATATTACAATTAGATATGAATACTAGCATGATCAAAAAAAAATCTGAAGACAAGCACTGAAAGCCTGGAAGGGATAAATATTAGCTTAGTTTGACTCTCGTCCCTAATAGAGCAAGGACGTTGAGCAACCTGAAGAGTCGATGAATGAAGCAAGGAGAGCTAAAAGCGAACGAATGTCTTGTTGAAGTTTTCACAAGGAAAGGATGGGCAGGAATATTAGAAAAGTAATGAGAAGATAGATAAGGAAGAATTATGAGTGATATGTGATACATGGACGACAACAGTAGATCAAAAGGATGACGGTATTACCGACTCCATAGTCAGGTGAAGGAAGAGATGAGAGGTGATAGTACTTAAGACAATTAAAGAGTATAGGCCATAAAGTCATATCCTCATTTCGAGAAATAAGTTCGTGACTCTAACGTGATGGCCGGAAAGAAAAGTTAGACCCCAGAATAATAGAAATCAGTATAGATTGGTGAACAAGATAAACTAAACATGACTTAGGGACTGAGTGGTTTGATAATGGTCGACATCATGAGAATTTCAGAGATTGCCTTCCGGCAATAATAGAATTGGCGAAAGAAGAATAATCTTTAAGGGTCATTCAGGAAGACGCTCCTTAAAGTAAGCAATATGAGCAAAGTTAAGCTTAAGGGACTGTATGTGCCAAATACACTAGGTGTCACCCTCGTAAGGAATTTCGCTATCCTTGGTACAGAAGGATTATCGCAAGGCGAGTAAGCGTCATCGATGATGTGAAAAGACACTAAAGATGAAGAGGTAAAACATCTATAGGATCGTCGTAGTGCTAAATTTTAGTACTCCCCTAAAAGGGAGAATAAGGAGTGACGTGATATTAAGTCAAAATTAAGTGGTTATAGTAACTAAGGAATGGTAAAGGAAGAATGCAATAAAAATGAGATAGGAATGAGATTGCACTTATCCGAATCCTACAAATATGCTATGATTCTAGAACGTTATGTAAGCACGACGTCAGAAAAAGGAATTACGGGTTCCTGCCCGGAATGTTATTGATAAATAAGGAGCCAGTGCAAGACATAAGTTAGACAAAGGAAATAACCCAAGAGAGATTACGCGGAATATGGATATGAGAATGGGCCGGCGAGTAGTTAGTAGTTGATTCAGGAAGAGCCTAATCATAACTAGACAATAAGTCATAGACAAATCAGCAGATCATACAAGATAAATGTAGTAAACCCTAACATGGAGAATTCAGCCTCACAGTAATGTCATTATAATACTTGAAGATATATTCAAATAGGAGTCGGGGTAGTTAAAGGTACAGTATGAGTGTTACGGGAATAAAAGAAAGTGTCGCTGGGAAGACAGTCAAAATATCAGTTCAGAAGCAACCCTACAAGCACAAAAGATACGGAGGTAAGCAACTACAAATGATTATAGGCAAGGAAGGACATCAAAAGGTCTGTAATAACCTCACAACTTTACGAGAGTCAAGGGTTCTCCCAAAGTACTACAACGAAAGACTAGTTGAAGAAATAAGGAATAAGGCTTCAACGTAAGCACAACGACCTAAAGAGGAAATGCTCATGTAACAACAGTCTCACAAAAACATTGTAAACTCTCCAAAGGAAAATGGCACCTACCGTGGCTAATGAACGGGAAGTAAGATTAAAAGTAATATTCGAGATCATATGAGTTGCACGAAAACTCTGGCATGTGTGGGTACCAAGATAAGCTAAGTATGGACGCAACAAGGGGCATAAAGACCAAGAAAAGTAATACCATACGTTGAAAGAAAGCTATGATGGAATGAAAGAAATTATCCGATCAATGATCCAGAGTTGGTTACGTTATGAACGCACTAAGGGTTCAGAGTTTTATACATGCAACATATACAGTCGTAGAAGATTCTGGTATACGGTAAAAGAAATAATTGAGCCCAGGACTTAGACGAAAGATTAAAATTGTTAAAGGATTGTATCATGCATATTCCTCAGCGCCCATGAAAGGATAAACAGAATAATTAATACCACGAACCACAGATCGGGAGATAACTTTAAGCTGACATAAAGGCCGATCAAAAGAAGGAGGAAATTAAAGAGTCACATCAACGAAGAAAAATCAGGAATCGGATTATTAGACCCAGAAGTTATAGGAATCATGATTGAGAACATATCAAAACCACTCTTAATATTAGAGGTGCAAGAGAGATAGCACAACAACTATATTTTATAACGGCTATACGATAAAGCTAGTTAGAAGAAGTACCAGCCTCATAAGAAGTCAGTATGGAGCTCCCACCGGATTGTATAAACACCAGAGGTGCAAGTATTATAATAGAGCTTCAAATGGTGGATGTGATTTATACCTATGTGGGAGGGAGGTTATGAAAAAAAGATAGAAGAATGTAAGGTGATATTCTAAAGTAAGTAAGGTAAAGGTGAACAACGTACGGGATACTCAAGTATAGAAGGATGAGAGTGGTCCATACTTCAGGTAAAATACTAGAAGCATTGGGATTCAGTATCCAAGGATGATAGCAGCGTCATCAGTAGCATACCTTCCAGCCTATGGTTTCTAAGTACATCAAGGTCTAATTAGAGAGGAAAAGAAGAGTTAGAGACTATACGATGTCTCGCCTGATGTTCCAGAAAATCCTAAGGGAATCGATCGCAAGCTAAAGTATGATAGAGCGACAAGATTTTAGAAAGACAAAAATAAGGATAAGAAGAAGGCAAGGGAAAATGTGACGAAAATGGATTAGTCCTCGGGATTAAGCCCGTGAAAACAAAGGAGCTGATGGTTCCTCTAAGTTATAAAAATCTCAATATAGCCTGAATGAACTCGAAGGAGTCTAAGACTAGTAGCATTTAGAAGAGATGGAATGCTGCTCTGGTAGCAAAATGAAGGTGTAATTGTGATAAATAAAGGATGACGTTTGGGTCTTCGATTGAGTAATGACTCGAAGAGGATTCCACGAATTTTACAGGATTAAAACACCTATCTAGGGTGAATCATACTGGGATGCTATAAAATGCGATTAAGGAAGTATAGTATCTCTCCTAGGTGGATCAATATAATTACTCCAGATGTCCCCGATGTGACGTGAGCCCTAGCGCCAGTGTTACATAAGAGATCAAGTTATCAGTGGTAGATGATATATCAACATTAAGGGGAATCAACAGTGGACGGACAAGACTCACAAAGTATGAGGTGAAAGTATGGCCGTAATTCTTAAGATGAACAAGTAATGAGGAAGCATTAAAGGACTTAGATTTATACATATGGGATAAGTAACGAGAGTAACCTGGAGTTCAGTAGCAGACCTCAGTAACAATAAATCATAGTAAGAATTATAATATAGTATGGCCTACTTAGATGTAGTAAAGCTAATGACGCCCAGAGGGACAGCTTGACATAATTTTGTATATGTTCACAAAGTGAAGCCTAGGGATTGGTTAAAAGCTGGAGGAAGGAGAAGAGAAGATCAGTATATGCACACATACAAATTTAGAGTCGTAAAGGTTGCACGGTAGAAGGTAGCAACAGTTGCGAGATTAGAAGGATTCAGACTACAAGTCGTGGTGTGAGAAAGAGGCTTAAAGGGGGGGATGCCCTGGCCTTTGGATTTATTCACAAAATAGTTGCCTAGATGGAAAGGAGAGTAATAAAGCATGTGGAAGACATAGTCTATGAAAATGATAAGTGCACCAGTTAACATTCGAGGTCGAATGTTCCAAAGGGGGGAATGATGTTATATCCCATTCGTACATGAAAGTACGTCATGATTAAATTGATATAAGCTCGGGAATGAGATTATCTAGGGATTTTAAATATCATGCTATTTCAAACAAGTGATGAGTAAATTTGTGAAAGTGAGAGAGTAAGCAAATCGAAGAAAATGAATTTCATCGAAGTTTGACATTTTAGGATAAAATATGGCCCGAGCTAACCCGGTATTTATGAACTATTACCATACAAGGTACCATATGGCTATGATAGTAAGGTATATAAGGTGTATTAAAAGTGAGTAGTATTTTAAGTAATCTGAGATAATTCTTAATTATGCGAGTAATTGATTAATTAATTGGGTAATGGGATTAAGGAGTCTAACGTGGAAGTACCCCTTTAAAGCCCATGAATGACTCTTTAAGTCATTACATTATGTGGAAAATATGGAAGTGTGGGAGTTGACCAATATTTGGCAAAGTTACAAAAGGAGATGAAACATTAAGAAAACTTGATCAGTTACCTACAAAACGTGAAGGGATCTTTGTAATGCCAAACTAAACGCATCAATTCAATCAACATATGATTTTGATCAAATTCAAAGGAAAGCTTCAACATCTCATTCAAAAAATGTGATTTTGCCACAAAAAATCATATGAGACTACGTAATGTTATAGCAACGGGATTTTGCGATTTTAAGGGAGTATGGTGCAATTTTCTCAAAGATTATCATATGAATTTTTTTTCCCTACTGCGATCCGTCATTACGTGTTGTCACAATCAACGGGTGCTACAGGGGTTTTCAACAGAATTGACCCAGGTATGTTAAGGCTAAGCCTTTCATTCTTTTTTGGCATGATCTTGTCATTACACAGTTTGATAACGAGGCATAAAGCAAAATTCATATCCCGGAATTTACATATATTTTGCTAGTCTCACAAGTTACAATATTTTCTTTATTGGGACTTCATATTCATTTGAGTATTTTCTTCTTCCAGTCAAGAGAGCAGAGAGTCTATATATATAGTATTACAGTATTTCATTACCATCGAGTTATAATCGATGGTCAGGCCCCTATTGGGCAACCTCTGATGAGATGGTAAGTTATATACCGAGCCTACTGTGGCCGAGCACCTATGAGCGAGCCCAGTTGGTCGAGATACAGAGCCTAGTATGGCCGAGAGCCTATGAGCGATCCTACTACGGTAGAGCAGTTATATATATATAGCGAGCCTTATAGGGCCGGACATCTATTTTACTTACTATATCGAGAGAGTTGAGTCAGTATCAGTAGGTAAGCATATCTTCAGATTATCTTTGACTTCCAACTACTTGCAGTTATTATATTATCAGTTCAGTTTCAGCTTTCAGTATATTATTGTCTTACATACTCGGTACATTATTTCGTGCTTACGTCCCTTTTCCGGGGGCGCTGCATTTCATGCGTGCAGGTTCAGACAGAAAGACGGGTAGGCCTCCTCATTAAGTGTTGCTCGAGTTTAGGTTGATCGGTAAGCTCTATGCCTTTCGGAGGTACCGAGTCTAGAACCTTATGTACATCTTGTATATATATGTATACATGTTATGAGTAGGTCGGGAAGCTGTTCCGATCACAGTATATCCATCAGTAGAGGCTTGTAGACATATCATGTCAGTTAGTGCAATATGTTGGGCTTGTATGTATATTTGGTTGGTTTGTTAGCTGCAATAATTATGACGGCCTTGTCGGCCAAGCTTTATATTGATACTTAATCAACATTCGCAGTTGTCTTGCAATGTGGCCCATGGCCAAAGTATGACATCACATGTTTAGAGTCTCTTAGTCGCAAGTTGGTACACAAGGATAGGTGAGGCACCAGGTGCCCGTTTTTCCCCCATGTTCGGGGCGTGACAAGAATATTCCAAGAATACTCCCTCATTACTTCTAGGATCAAACTTACCTAGGGAGTCTTTACCATTATTGTGCACAAAGCATTTGCATCCAAATTCCCTAAGATGGTATATATTTGTATTTCAATTCACTAGGGAGTTTTCTCGACAAGAGGTCTAGTCATGCACCTATTTATGATGTAGCAAGAAGTCTTCACAGCTTCTGTCTAGAAGTTTTGGGGCAGTTTACTAGATGAAAAAGCATAGTCCTCGCCATTTGTTCCAATGTCCTTTTCTTTCTCTCAACTAATCCATTTTGTTGTGGAGTCCTAGGAGCAGAAAAGTTATGATTTATTCCATGCTCATCACATAATTTAGCAAATTTAGCATTCTCATGTTTAGTTTCATGATCAAACTTAATTGATGTAAGTTGATTACCTAGTTGTTTCTGAGTTTTTTTACCTAGTTTTTTCTGAGTTTTTTTAACAAAAAAAGTGAACATGTCAAATGCTTCATCTTTAGATGTTAAAAACAATGTCCAAGTGAACCTGGAGTAATCATCAACAAGAACCACAACATATCTCTTACCACCTCTACTCAGTGTTCTCATTGGTCCACAAAGATCCATATGGACCAGTTCCATCGTCCTGGTAGTGCTTACCATTTTCTTGCTTTTGAAATAGGATCTAACTTGCTTCCCCCTTTCATAAGCCTCACAAAATTTATCTTCCTTGAACTTAATATTAGGCAGCCCTATCACCAAGTCCTTAGGGACTAGTTTGTTGAGTTGTCTTAGACTGGCATGTCCATGTCTCTTGTGCTAAAGGATGGGTGCCAAAGGATGGGATCATTATCCAATACACTTAAGAAAGTGAGTTCGTTATTTGAAAGTGTGGACAGATCCACAACATACATGTTGTTCACTTTTTTCCCTGCAAAACTATCTTGCCAGTGGTAAGATTAATCACAAAGCATTTTGTAGAGGTGAAGGCTATCATGTTATATCTATCACAGAACTGTGATACTCTTATCAAATTGTACTTCAGTCCATCTATCAAGTAGACATTCTTAATCAGTCTTACCTACCTTTCCAACCCCTATGATCTCACTTTTCTTTCCGTTTCCAAAAGATACATTACCTCCTTTAAGGTCCTCAAGTGAAAGGAATTGGTTCTTGCTTCCTGTCATATACTTAGAACAACCATTATCATATTTGGCTACTTCTCTTCACTTGAACCTGCAAAAAAAATCAGGGGTTAGTCTTAGGAACCCAAACTAGTTTGGGTCCCTTTCTATAGGCAAAAGGATAAATCAAATTCTTTTTAGCCCAACTTGGCGACCTATTTTTCCCTAGAACAAAGTTCTTGTTCTTTTGAATTTCCTTTTCTGTTGCAGTGCATTCACTCTTATAGTGACCAGTGTTACCAGAGTGTGTGAAAATCTTGTTCTCAGGGAGTGTGAGGTACTTTCTTTTGGGATCTCATTTAGGTGCAGAGTTCCCAAAGCCAAGTCCTCTTTAGTTGCTACTATGATTTTCTTGTATCCACGAAAGTGCATCAGAGGACCTGTTCCATTTACAAGTTATGTCCAGCTCATGCTTGACCTTGTTCAGATCCTCCTTTAGGACTTTTACATGTTCATCCCTCTTATACAACTCATCTTCAATTTTTCCTATATTTTCTTCTAAAGTGAGTTGTGTGTCATCAACACTCTTTTTTCCTGTTCCTAACTTCAATTTTAAAATTTCAGATCTAAGTGCTAGGATAGTTGTGTCAAGTGCGTGAATCTGGTTCTTCAACACAGTATTTTCACTTTCAGTTTCACAAGCTCTAAGTTTCAGGTTTTTTCACTTAGCTTTCAAAATCACACATTCTTTTGATAGATGTTCCTTTCATTATTCACATCCTCATATTCATCAATTAGCTCTAATAGTAACTTAGATAATCTTTCTTTAGACAAAAATTTAATCTTGTCTTTGAGATGAAAAATACTTACCTCAATTTCTTCATCAGATTCTCCAATGACCATAAGTGCTCGTTATCTTCATCATCATCATCATCTGAGCTTTCTCCCCAAGAAGTTATCATAGCCTTGGTTGATCCTTAGTTGTTGTTTTTCTTGGGTTGAACTTATTCCTTCTTCCGGTTCCTTCGTTCAGCTCTTTCCTTCTTCCATTCAATTTTCCACAAAGGATAGTTTTTTATCATGTGATCAGTTTTTCAACACGTATAGCAGCCATCATTGGTTTGCTTATCATGAGCTTTTGCCTTGATGTAGTTTCCACTTCTTGAAGAACTCTTTCCTCTCTTTAGGTACTTCTTGAAGTCTGGTGACCATAGGCATTTCATCATCTTCCAAATCAGAACCTTCATGTTAGATATGGATTTTAATGATAGACAATAACTTAATTCTATTGTAGGAAACAAATTCCAAAGAAAGATGTCATGAGAATGGGAAAGATTCTAGCAGAATATCTGAAAGAAAAAATCATGGAGGCAAACGTGCAATTCAGGATCCAAAGGCAAGAATCAAGGAGTACAAATGTTGTGACTGTGCGTTCTATGGAAACTGGATATTCGAATCAACCATTTATGGAAGGCATCAGTCAATCAGCATAAGAAGATGAATCAATCAGTATAGAAGATCAATCATCTATACAGAAGATCTTCAGAGAATATTCTTCTTAACGGCCACAAGGAAAAGGAAATCAAGGAAGCAACGAAAGGAAAAGTCCATTCTATTTCTAGAATAAATTATCTTAATTGATTCTGAGAATCAACTCCCTTGGGTTGTCATTCAATCGTTACACTATCACGCCGTGAAGAATGGACACCAACTCGCCATATATATTCTACATAAAATGTCAAGGAATAAAATACTTTGATTGAACCAATTTCAATCTCTTTGTTCTACTTCAAACAAGCATTATAGTCTGCTATAGATTTCATGTGTAACTAAGAAGAGAAGAGAGAGAAAAAAGAACACTGGTGAGGCATTGTATCAATTATAAGAGAGAAGAACAAAGTGACCAAAAGTTGGTAGTGTATAACAACATCAACCCATATATACTAAGCCACTTCATACTTGAAAGAGATCACTCTTACAACCCAAGGGGACTGGACGTAGGATTCACTCTGAATCCAAACCAGTATAAAATATTTTATGTCATTTACTTTTTGCAATTTATTTTTTTATATTCAGTTTTGAAAAACCCAGTCGACTAGAACGCAAGTTAGTCGACTATCTCGAAAAAGAAAGAAAAAGTTACAATTCACACCCCCCCCCCCCCCCCNAAAAAATTTAAAATCAACCCCCCCCCCCCCCCCGCACTTTCACTTTAGTGATTCTGAGTGCCAAGCTCCTTTCCTTCTTAGGTACATTCATTTTCGTGGTTTGTCTCCTAAGTTCATAGGCGGCGAGGTTCCTACTCAATTCAACTAGTGGGAGAGTGGCAGTTTTCTTTGAATCCTAAATGGATGTGATCTTACTCTCCCAAGCGATTGGCAAGACCCTAGTGAGTATATTCTCGATTCTTTCTTCTTCAGGTATAATCCTTCCAAGAGATTTTAGTTCATTTGTCAATGTAGTGAACCTTGTGTACATATCATGAATGGTTTCTCCATCCTTTATAACAAAGTTCTCATACTGAGGATACAATAGAGTTCCTCCGGATCTCTTTACCTGAGTTGTTTCTTCATGGGCCACTTGCAGTGTGTCCCAAATTTGCTTTAGCAGTGGAATAACCTTGGATTCTGCTATACTCATATGGACCAAGCCCACAAACAAGTCATTTCTTGGCTTAAGCATTCTCCTCCCACTTCTCCAAGTCCTCAGAATTGCAATCCGCTCTTGTCTTTGGCACATCTAATCCTTCAACATTTTTCTTCAAGGTTGTTAGTGGACCATCAGTGACAAGGTCTCATAGCTCATAATCTTCTCCTTGAATGTGATCTCTCATTCTACTCTTCCACCAAGAGTAGTACTGGCCATTAAAGAGTGGTGGCCTAGCAGTGGATTGCCCTTCCCAATTTTCAGGTGGTGCATTCATTTTGATCTTCTACTAAGATGTTATCTTCTTCAAAGATAACCCGCTCTGATACCAATTGATGTTTTATACTCCAATACCACACGGGGGGTGATTTGTGTGGTGTCTAACTTTTTACATGCACAGATTATAGAAGGACCTTGTTCTTTTATGTGTTCTTTATACTAATATTGCGGAATAATAGATGCAGAAAGTAAAGAACACAAGTATTTTTACGTGAAACACCTGGCTCAAAAGGTGAAAAACTACGACCTACTACACAGTAAGATTTTTTCCAACACTTCACTAAATCACTAAGCCAAAAACAGGTATTTACAAAACTCTTGAAAACCTAAGGATTACCTCTAAGCCTTTGTGGAAACCAACCTCAGACTATTGCGATAATTTCAAGTTAACTCTAACTTGAACACTACACTCAGAGTACCTAGTACAAATGCTTCTAAAGAAAGTTGAAAGGTACAACTTAAAAGCCCTACTACAATTGAACTAGAATAAAAGACATACACTTCGAACTGGTTCTTCTATCTGGTTCATGTAGCTTCAGGTTCGCACACTTGAATTACACAGGAATTGCTTGCAAAATGCCTTGATATTTTGCTCTCAACTCACGTTTAAATTCAGCGTTTGTGCGTCCCTATAAAATAAAAACATCTTGAAATATATAGAGCTAGTAGAATAGGATTAACTAGAATTATCCTGCTATACTCTTCCTTGGTGGAAGAGTTCTAGTTATCTTCAACTTCTAACTCCTGCCTTATCTAGGATAGAGTTCTCTTCGAGTAGGAAGTCCTGCTCCTTATCAATTATGCAACTAGGGGTGGCAAAATAGTTTTAGAAATAGTTAACCACCCATATTATCCACTAACAAATGTGTTGGATAATGATCTTTTAAAAAATGGGTCAAATATGGATAAAGAACCATATTATCCATTTAGACAATGGATAACTAATAGATAACTAATGAGTATAACTTTTACATTTGTAAAGCCTCAAATTGGGGGTTCATCTAGTTTTGGAGACTAGGAATTCTTCCAAAAGTGATCATATTCAAGAAGACATGAATAATATGGTTACTCATATTCGCCGGTTAACCCGTTTTTTATCCGTATTAAATATGCGTCGGGTCAGATAATTTATCCATTTTTTCATTACACGTTTTGACCCGTCCCACATCCGACCCGACCCGTCCATTTGCCACCCCTATATGCAACCTTTTCGCTCAGAAGATATCAGATATAATCACTTAAGCTTATCTCCTTCACGTGCATGCCTGGTGCTCGAATCTGCCCGTGTCTTTGTACGCTGTGTATGGACCTTGTTCATGCTCGAGCTCCTTTATCCATCATCAAAACAAACTTACTAAAGCCAACAATTTTGAGATAACACTTGTTGAAAAATATTTTCAGTCATAACCAACACTCTATGTTCCACTCAAGTCTCTTGTCATGAAAAGGATGGATTTAATTTGCTGGAAGGATTTGAAACCATATCAAGGGTTAAAAAAAAAATCTACAAAAACTATGTACGTTTGAGCATTGAGACGAGTAACATAGAAAGTGACACTGCTTCTTGGTATGTTTTCTTGGTGGATTTCTATCCTTGACTTGCTCCCTATAATATTGTTGTGGACAACTCTTGGATTTCCTTTTCTCACGGATGCATGATGTCACTTGGCGTTGAATCAGCAAGTAGTCAACAAGCTTAGAGTACAGTCTATGAATTTACTGACACCGTTAATTTGCTGCTCACAAGGGCAGAGTAAAAAACAATCATTAAATATTTAAAAATATTTGATCGCAAATTGAATTATTATTATATATTGATTAGAGATTTTATAAAATTCTATAAAGTTTAAGTCTTAAATTCGCCGGTAACAGCTCACAGTGATCTTAAACTTGTAAATTGATAGAATAGAGTGAGAGCTCGTAAGCATATTATTTGACTGAAGTTTGGAAGACAGTAAGAGAAAACTCACAATTATGCCCCTTTCTTCTTTCTAGTGATATCAAAAGAAAGGAAACAATTAAACCGATTTAATTTAGTGATATCAATGGTAGTAAGATTGATTTTCAATGTTTATTTCCCCTTGTCCTTTTCATTTCCTTTACAGTTTGCCAATGTAATAGGAAGAAAAACTATATTGTGCATAAAAAGTTAAATTAAAGGAATAAAAAGATGGTTAATGAGAATTTCTTATTAACCATTTACTAATGTTGTATCTCAAACAAAGAGTACGCAATTACTAATGTTGTATCTCAATCAAAGAATACGCAACTCGTACAGTGGTAAAAGTTGAAAGTTAGAATTAACCAAAACGTTATGGATCCGACAGCCTCAAAATAAATATTACTCCCCTAGGGCTCTATTGATACAATGGTGGAATATCTCAGGATATTCCATGAGATATTAGATATCTCAGGATATCCCATGAGATATTCTATGGGAATAATTATCTCACTTTTTATATGGGATAGTTAATTTCACCGTTTTAGAGGTTCTTTGGTTGAGAAACAAGTTATCTCAGGATTAATTATCTAAGGATTGATAATTTCGTGATTGTTATCTCACCCTCTTATAGGGATAAAAATCTACAATCCTGAGATTAGTTATACCATGATTTTATCCCAATCAAATATGGGATAAACTCATCTCAAATTTAATCTTACGATTAATTATCCCTTATTCTTCGTATCAAACGAGCCCTAGTGTAAAAGTTATTCCGGAATTAGTTGATATCCCAAACCAAACATGGATAAAGTTAGTCACAAACTTTATCCCCAGATTATTTTTCTTAACCATGTACCAAACGACCCTTTAGGTCAATCATATCTGTTGGTTAAATTTTTTGACACATTTATTAGGAATATCATTTATAATTTTAGCATTTAGGTTATATAAAATGTAATTGACTAGATTACTCGTATATTTTCTTTATATAAGTAATTAATCATCACGTACCTTCTTGAACTAGTAAGGTTAAAAGAAAGGAAAGAAAAGAGGAGGTCAATCAAAAAAAATGTTAACCAATCAAAGATCCAATTGATATTAATTATGACGTGTAAAATAGAATACTGAAAAGTAGTCATACTCAAAATACAATTGAAAACAATTAATACCTTCTTGATCTTTTTAAACTGATCATAGATATTTTGGTCGCTTTTTTAAACTAAGGTGTTAAACAAAAAAGAATGTAGAAAGGAATAATAACCTTTGCAATTATGATAATTTTGGGTTTGTCATCGATATGTGCTCATTAATTAAAGGTAGAATATATCAACGGCCTCTCAAATTTGCCAAAAAATTCTTTAGACACCTTATACAAGGGTCTAATCGACCTGTTGAACTTGTTTTTATGCTTAACGTGACTACTAAACGCCCGTTGATGATGTGGCACAACGTATTTATCATGGAATGTTAGTTGCATCTGAGAAGTTAGGGGCAATGGTGGGTGCATTCGAGTTCCTATATTTCGCTCAGCCATAAGACATGTTAGAAAACTGTCAAAAATCGTATACAGATATTGATTGAAATTGGTCATAAGAAAAGCTGACTGAAATCAGTCGAAAAATAAGTAAATTGATCGCCAAAATCAAAGAAAAGTTCACACAAACATACCGACCATCACCGGTCGGAAATAGTGGTCCCATAATAAAGACGTCTGGCACATATAATAATTTCGATCGATGTCGGTCGGTAATTGGTCAATCTTTGATCAAGACCTGGTCATACTTGCATTTTATCTACTAAAATAAGTTTAATTAAAAAATTTCAAGTATACCGACTGAAATCGGTCGAAATTTTGAATTTATTTTTTCCCGTCAGGATTAATTGCCTTTTTCCATAACAAAAATTATATATATATATATATATATATATATATATATATATATATATATATATATATATATATATATACCCGACCGGTCATTTTACGCATTTGCACTTCGCTCGGTAGTTTGAGGGCGAGTATCTCCGGATGATGTATTTTGACTTGTATGAGTCATCGGTTTTGGTTTTCAGGTTATTCGAAATCGATTTAGAAGAATAAATCTCATGAACTGAAGCTTTAAGTCGGAAGAGTTGACTAAGTTTGACTTTTTAGCATTTGACCTCGGATTAGAGTTTTGATGGTTCTATTAGGTCCGAATGGTTATTTTGGACTCGGGCGTATGCCCGGATTTACATTTGGATATTTCTAGAAGGATTCGGCTCTAATTGGCGAAAGTTGGAAATTTGAAGGTTTGGAAAGTTTACAAGTTTGACCGAGAGATGACTTGGATAATATCGGGTTCAAATTGTGGTTCCGGGGATTGAAATAGCTTCGCTATGTCATTTGGGGCTTGTGTGCAAAATTTGAATTCATTCGGAGTTGATTTGATATGTTTCGGCGCGAGTTTTTGAAAGTTCGAAGGTTCATTAAGTTTGTTTTGTAGTGTGATTCGTCGTTTCGATGTTGTTATGCGTGATTTGAGGTCTCGAGTAGGTACATATTATGTTATGGGACTTGTTGGTATGTCTGTATGGGGTCCCGAGGGGCTTGAGTGAGTTTCGGATAGGTTTGGATTGTGTTGCGCTCGTTTTTTTAATGTTTGGACGTAGTTTCTTCAAGCATAAATGGTACCACGTTAAGCAAATTAGCTCCAATTTCAGTTTTGATTGAAGCATAGATCTGTATCGTAATTACGGATCCATAGCAAAAAGAATCGTCGAATTTAGACATCGTATGAGAAGTTTATGGTCATTTTACTAAGAATTAAGTTGCAAGATTTTTGATATTAGTTACGAAATTGCCACCGACTTCGTATTTAAAAATCTACTCTATTTCCAAATATTGAAACCAACATATCTCCTTCATTATAAGGTCAAATGGAGTGATTCAAAATCCTAACTTGACTGAAATTTCACAAGGAATACATTGGAGACATCAAATGCGAGTTTCAGAATCATTTGGCACACGAAATGAGGCAGAATAGATAGGGAAAAATATTTAATTCGAGGTTTGTTCATTTGGTTATATTTTGAGTTGGAGAGCTCAGATTTGGGAAACTTTTGGGGGTGATTTTCACCATATAGATTGGGGTAAGTATTCTATACTCGATTTTGGTTATATTTCATGAATCCATCTTCGTTTTTGGCATTTGATTGATGATTTCAATGTAAAATTTAGGGGTTTTGTCTAAAATTTCATAAAATGAATTTTTGAATTTTGAACATCGATTCGGAGTCGGATTTGAGTGAAACTAGTATGGCCGGACTCGTAACTGAATGGGTTGTCAGATTTGTGAGTTTCGCCGGATTCCGATGCGCGGGCCCGGGTTTGAGTTTTTGGTTGACTTTGGACTTTTGATTAAAGATTCGACCTTTAACGATAGAGTTTGTTTCCTTGGGCACCATTTGATGTATTCGAGTTACTTTTGGCTAGTTCCGAGCCGTTCGGAGGTCGGTACGCACGGGATGGCATTTTTGGAGTATCGTTTGGCTTGCTCGATATCGATTTGGCTTGTTTGAGGTAAGTTCATTGCCTAACTTTGTTGAGGAAATTTTTCCTACTAATTGCTATTATTTTCTACATGCGGGGGTGATACATATATGAGGTGACGAGCGTATATGTATTTGTCAAGGTTAATCATGCTCGGGTGTAAATTATACGATTAATTGTGCCTTGTAGAATTACGTGACCTTCTTGCTTCATATCTTACTTGACTTCTAGATTACTAAGAATACGGAATTAAATATAAGGAACCAAGATTTAGTTTATTATAACTTGATTAAAATTTGAAGGGATTTTGAGAAACACTGATATGTCTAATTCAGTCTTCATCATGCTTAATCACTAAAATATTTCTACGGCCGTTATTCTTGAGATATTAGGTTCTATACTCGAGTTGTAGATAATTCTTGAGATCTGTTGAAATACTTGAACAATAAGGGTCTTGAGGATTTATTGATCTATTGTTGACTTGAAAGTTGTGATTGGGGTTCATTTGGAATATTCGTTTAACCACTCTCCTTGATGTTATTTATTCTTCCTAACTTGCTTGTCATTGACATACATATGCTTGGTGAGGAAGAGTGTAAAGCACGAACGGTAATGCCGTGCAATTGCTTTTATATTATCATGTGAAGGAGAGTGTAAAGTACGAAGGGTGATGCCGTGCCATTTTATATATTTTATCATGTGAAGGAAAGTGAAAAGCATGAAGGGTGATGTCGTGCCATTTCATTTGAGAGTAAAAGCATGAAAGGTGATGCCGTGCCATTTCATTTGAGAGTAAAATTATGAGGGGTGATGCCATGCCATTTCATTTATATTATCCCGATCTCATTTACATTATCATGTGAGGATGTGACTAAAGGAACGAAGGGTGATATCGTGCCATTTCATTTATACCATCATGCTTTTATATTATCACGAGTTCATGTCACGAAGGGTGTTTCCGTGAAGGCGAGGATGAGGGACATGCATTATGTTGTGATATCGTTTCCTTGTGTATACGTTCATGCCTTTACCTTGAGCGGTTATTGTCGCACCTATTTTTCCAATGTGACTTGTCGTTGTTGTTCTTTCTTTGTTCTCTATCTCAATTGTTGTTGTGTTGCCCATGCGTTCTGCTTGTTTAATTTGCAAATACCATGCCTCCTTCCTGCTGTTATATCTATAACTATGTCGTATCTAGCTTGTTGCACTTTATTATAATCTTTTTACCATATTAGCCATGCATGCCTCTACTTGTTAGCTTATAAAGATCATGTGTTCCCCTCTTATTTGTCATATCTACATCAGTTCCTTCTACCATGCTAGTTAGGTGAAATTATGTTCTTCTTTCCTAATTGATGTCATCATTCCTATGTTTCCTACCTTGTCATTACTGTTATCTGCATTTCTTTCACCTGGTTGGTACTGTTACACGTATATTTGGTGAGGATGAGATAAATGCATGAAAGGTGTTGTCGTGCCATTGGATTTGATGTCTTGAGTTTATTTCTCACACTATGAAAGTTATGGATTTATTACTATGATTTGCTAGTTATCACTCTAAGGAAAGGATTGATCGTGATATTGAGGAATATTAATCGTGGTTCTTCTAGAAATCATCTACTATTTCGCATAATTATTTCGTTGTACGTTATTCTGTTATGTTCTAGTATTGTTCTATTGCTAGTCTTATGTACATGTTATATTAGTGAGTATATTTTAACTATAAAGCCTTGTAACTACTTCACCAAGATTAGTCAAGATACTTACTGAGTACATGGGGTCGGTTGTACTCATACTACACTTCTGTACCTTGCGTGCAGATTTTGGAAGGGAGCTGCGGGTGATGTCGGGAGCTGACTCTGAAGATATTCGTGCCTTCCGGATGTGGCTACCACTTGTCCCTAGGTAGTTCTAGAGTTGAATTCTGTTTAAGCACATTTCAAGCAGAAGTTGAATTTATTTCATATCCGTTTTTTTAATAATCTAGTCTTAGCAGTTCATGTCTTTCACTACCAGTCCTTGGAATATTGTTTGGAATCCAGATATGTCAATTGTTGAATATTTTTATTTTATTAGAATTGTGTTATCTGTTAATTAGCTGACCTAATGGGTCGGGTTAGGTGCCATCATGACCTGTAGATTTTGGGTAATGACAAGTTGTTATCAGAGCTCTAGGTTCATAGGTTCTATGAGTCATGAGCAAGTATCTAGTAGAGTTTTGCGGATCGATATGATGACGTCCATACCTATCTTCGAAAGGCTACGGGGAATTTAGGATAAAATTCCCATCATTCTTTCCTTATTGTGCGGTATTGATTCAGCTTGAAGCGTAACTCTTTGAATGCCTTCCACGCATTCGTATGCGCATGTGAGTGCTCGATATCAGTTGTGCATCGACGGCTTATGCTTCCATGGATGAGGTTCGTGATCTGATTTATGTGTGCTAATGATGGGTCAGTTTGGAGGACTTGAGGCCGAGTTTTGACTGTAGCTTGAGCACGGGGATTTCGGTTGTGTTAGCACGTGCTTTTGGACTTATACGTCCGACAGTGTCCCTATGAGTGGAATTTATGGCAGGCGAATGGCTGGATGACTAAATGATGAGTAGGATGTGACTGCGGGCTATGTTCAGATTATTTGAATGTGACGAGAAAAGTCTGCTTAAGGTGTAAAAAGGACTAATGGGTGCTTGATTTCTGTCTTGATGTGATGTATAGTCTCGAGTTATGAGTGTGTTGAAAGTTTTTTCATGTTGTTTAATTGTGGAACGAATTCGATTCTCATGCCTTATTGATGAGTTCAGATTCAGGAAGACTAAGTGATGGCGTGGTAGTTGTGGCTAGAATCTTAGATTTACACTTGATGGTGTCGATACGGGGGATCAACTTGAGGTAATTTGGAAGGAACTCGAAGAAATATGGCAGTTTGATAGTAGGTTGGATCACTATGGTAATGGTATGATCGGTTCTTTGGGTACTTATGATGTGGTGAGTCTCCACAGGTGTTTCGTGGAAGTGCTCTTGGGTTTTGGCGATTGTGTGGCTTGGTTGAGTAAGAAGGATTTGGTTCTGATAGCTTAGTTATGTGCAAATGGATTCCAAAGAATTCTCGATGATTTCTATCACAGTTCGAGGTGGATATTTCCTACTAGCATGAGGAACAAGTTGCGTATAGGGACTTTCTTTTGGATCAGATCAAATGGAAGGTTTCTCACTGATCGGGTATGTATTCTATTGTCGACTCAGAGTTGATCATGAGATTCTCGTGCTTTTCATATGATGGCATGATAGATGTGGTGTGTTATGTAGGATTGAGATTTTCATATGCAAGGACACGGTTCAGTTTTAAGGGAAGGTCATGAATTCTTAGACAACACGGGCAATTTCAGATGTCTAGATGAATGCTATTACTACTTGGTATTGCCTGAGAAGGGTGTGCATTTCAGAATGCGCATTGTGTTTTGACTTATGGATTCTTCATTAGTATTGTGGTGTTCGCCTAGTTGATCGACTACTGATATTTAGATTTTGCTATGTGGCACGGAAGAATTATAGAAGTATTCCTCGTGGGATGATCGTGTATGAGAGATGTGTTAGACCTTCGGGCGGTGGAGTTGGGATCAAGTATGGTGATTCGTGTGTTCTATGGATTTGGAGACTCGGAGCTCTCAGAAGCAGATTGTTTCATGGTTGTGGACTGTGAAAATGCGGCCAAAGCTAGCCAGATGATAGTGTGTATTATTGTTATGTCGTTGTGGACTTTTGGAGGGCTATTTGTCCTTTCGGGGATGACCGAAGTTGATTTGGGGGCCCATTGGTAGGCCCAATGAGGATGTGTATTATGTATCGGATTGGATTTGCTTGCTCATGTGCAGCTGTTACCACAGGTATATTGTTGGGCGGAATAAATGTTATTCGCGCCTTGGTCTATGTTATATGTTTCTCTCTTATGCTATGACGGGTTGTGAGGGTTACATGCTTCTTCGCACACATATTATAATTCTGTTTAGGCCTTATGGCGTTATGGGCGAGATGGCCTTTGTGATGTTGACTTGTTTATTGCTCCATAGTTGTGCTTGTCTTTCTCAGTATTGTGTGTGCCTAATCATTTTACCACAGTTATATTTTGTGCACTCTATCGTGCTTGATGTTGACTCACATGTGATTAGTGAGCCCGAGTATTATGGCTCGATGGTACCCTATGTGGATTGATACGATGGCATCGGGTTGCGCGCCGCAACTGTACTGCGATGAAATGTAACTCCTTCTGTTTATTTCGTGTATTTTGCTTTCACCTTGTTGAAAATAGTTCATAGGAAAATGTTAATAATTTTCTTGCCTACTTAACTGCTTAGTAGCCTTCTTATTTAACTTTCTTACTATTATTCGCCATGTCTGAATTATTACTTGTTGGTGTACGGGGCCGCTTTGTGTGGGGCTCCATATGGTTTTTGGTGAGACTTGTCGGTTGGGCTACTTATATTGACTGAGATGAGGTTTCTAGACTGAAATTTGCATTATCGTATTGGGATAAGTAATGTTCGGGAGAATGATACCATATTTTTACTAAGGATTTGGGCAATGACCCTGGTCGGACAAGTGAGCTTCTGGGTTTATTGATCATATGATTGGTTTAGAGGTTATGCGTGCTTCTTTTATCATCGGTTGTGCATGAAGTTTTTGAATGAGGTTTTATTTGATATGAGGTTTACTACTGGTACCGAAATGTTTTTGGGCAGCCATAGTGGTGAGCAATTACAGCTGTGAGTATCTGAGTGATAGGGCATATCATGTGATTACATCTTGGGTTATGGTTATGACTTAATATAGCTTGTTCAGACTTATACAGTGTGTATATGTGAGATTCGGGTCTTGTAACGAATTCCAGATGTTGGAAATTGGGTTCTAAGATTTACGGACTAAGGTTGAAGTAAGGATCTCCAGTTATAATATGTTGGTATAATTATATGGAGCGGGATGACGTGGTATCACCCTTGGGTATGTGCATGGTAAGGTTACACCGTGATTTGATGTCCTTGGAACGACTCTTGGCATGTTCGAGGACGAACGTATGTTTAAGTGGGGAAGAATGTAACGACTCGACCGGTTGTTTTGAGCATTTGCACTTCGCTCGGTAGTTTGAGGGCGAGTATCTCCGCATGATGTATTATGACTTGTGTGAATCATCGGTTTTGGTTTTCAGGTTATTTGAAATCGATTTGGAAGAATGAATTTCATGAATTGAAGCTTTAAGTTGGAAGAGTTGATAAAGTTTGACTTTTTAGTATTTGGCCTCAGATTGGAATTTTGATGGTTCTGTTAGGTCCAGATGGTTATTTTGGACTCGGGCGTATGCTCGAAATTGCATTTGGATATTTCTAGAAGGATTCGGCACTAATTGGCAAAAGTTGGAAATTTGAAGGTTTGGAAAGTTCACAAGTTTGACCGAGAGATGACTTTGATAATATCGGGTTCGAATAGTGGCTCCGGGGATTGAAATAGCTTCGCTATGTCATTTGGGACTTGTGTGCAAAATTTGAGTTCATTCCGAGTTGATTTGATATGTTTCAGCGCGAGTTTTTGAAAGTTCTAAGGTTCATTAAGTTTGATTGAGGTGTGATTCGTCATTTCGATGTTGTTATGCGTGATTTGAGGCCTTGAGTAGGTCCGTGTTATGTTATGGGACTTGTTGGTATGATTGTACGGGGTCCCGAGGGACTTGAGTGAGTTTCGGATAGGTTTGGGTTGTGTTACGCTCGTTTTTCTTATGTTTCGACGTCGTTTCTTCAAGCATAAACGGTACCACATTAAGCAAATTAGCTCCAATTTCTGTTTTGATTGAAGCATAGATATGTATCGTAATTATGGAACCATAGAAAAAAGAATCGTCGAATTTGGACATCATATGAGGAGTTTATGGTCATTTTACTAAGAATTAGGTTGCTAGATTTTTCAGATTAATCACGAAATTGCCACTGACTTCGTATTTAAAAATCTGCACTATTTCCAAATATTGAAACCAACATATCTCCTTCATCATAAGGTCAAATGGAGTGATTCAAAATTCTAATTCAGTTCACAAGGAATCTATTGGAGGCATCAAAAGCGAGTTTTGAGATCATTTGGCACACGAAACGAGGCAGATAAGCTAGGGAAAAATATTTAATTCGAGAGTTTGTTTATTTGGTCGGTATTATTGGTAGATTATTTGTTATTTATAATATCTATATATATTTAACAATACGCACTCACACATACACACACACACATATAGTCTTGAATGTTTTATTCTTGATCACCTTATTAGTATTTTGCTCGGATACTTCATCAGTGGATCAATTGAAAATTGAATTATATTTGATTAAAACTTAATATAACACATTTAAAAACGAAGTGTGTTGTTCTATAACATGTAGTGTTATATTAATACTTACATTGTAGCAACAACAACATTTGTATACTTATATTAATATATATGTCATATTAATACTTATGCTGTAGCAACAACATTTATATATATATACATATATATATATATATATATATATATATATATATATATATATATATATAT
>ML402621.1:0-14811 GCA_005239525.1 Nicotiana knightiana | reverse complement strand
GTGCAGCATATTATTTGTAATCTGAAAGGACTCGGCCTGTATTTGAGGAACCGGTATCGCTGTGGCCAGATTCTCAGCTGTGGGTTGTGCCCAGTCATATAAAGGAGACTCTGCCCCTATTTGAGAGATTGGGTCTACCACATCATCCCCATGATTATTCCGGTTGTGTTGATCTTCGATGTCGGTTTCAATTTGTTCAATTTGTGGTTGATGTTTTCTTTTGCGGTTGGTCCGGTTTACGGTCCTGAAAACTTTCTCAGGGTATGATAAGGCTTCAATTACTTCACCAGTCCTCGATGAGTTTCTAGGCATGCACCTGCAACACTTAGCAAACGTTAAACATTCAATGTGAAAACGAAAATTTTAAAGAAAATTGACTATGTTTCAAAATTTTGTATTTCTTTTTCAATTGATAATACCGTTAATTCCCTGGCAACTGCGCCAAAATTTGATCACTCTCAACTATGTCTTGTAGAAGACTAAGTGGGCGTTGCAAATATAATCCGGGGTATTACGTCCAGAGTCGATCCCACTGGGAATTTACGTATCAATTGAGTCTATAAAATACTAAACTGTTACTTAATCACTTTTCTCAAGACTTTTGAATATCAATTGGTGATGTTTACTAAATCTAATAACAAAATAATAAATTAACAATTAACTAACAATATAATGTAAACAATGATAATAAAGGTCTAAGGTTATGGTTTCCCCCGTTGGTGAATTCTTTCTCGGATACTTCTTATAGCTTGATTAATCGTCTCTATCAATCATGAACTCTCTATCTACCATAAATCTCTCTCAAGTAATTATGATAATTTACTAGACGCACTCTCTCAAGTTACGCTAGCTAGATTGCATTACAGTTCACTTTAGATTGCACCCGAGGTATCGTTATCTCTAATCCAACCTCTAAACCCTCGGTTATGACTTTCGTCTATACTCTGGGAGTGGTGTTGTTCAAACAACTACCTAAATATGCACTCTCTCTCAAGTAGATACATAATAAATAGGAATAGTTAATCAAGGGCCCTTTCAATCAACTATAATAAGAACGTAGTTGAACAAAAAGAGATTAATCAACCAAAATATATTATATCACAATAAATTCATCCCCAACAGNTGTTTGTCACTTCTATGGTGTTTTCTTGTTGAATCCTTCAAAATCCTTCCGAATCTCCTCCGTCCTCTCCAAGTTGTGTTGTTTGGTGTCTATTTATATGTTTAGGGTTAACCCTAACCATGTTGGAGACTTCTATTTCAACCGGGAAACACTTAAACTCGTCAAAACTCGGATTTGGCCGAACTGGGAACCCCGGGCGTTTGGACCTTAAGGCCTGGCTAACGCCAGGATGGGGCTGGCGTTTCAGCCCTAAGGCCTGGCTAACGCCAGGTAGGGTCAGGCTGTAGGGCTCTGTCGCCCGGCTATCGCCTGGGTGTCTCGTTTCGCGTATTTTTCGATGTATTTGCATCCCTTTAGCTCCGCTTCCATCTCCAATTCACCTACACATAAAATAAACTCTATTAAGCACATAACAAGTGTATTTTTATCATTAATGCACCTCAAATGTACGGTATATCACATGTTAAACTATGCATTTTAGTCTCGCATCACGTATCACCATGGATTTTGTAGTTGGACTCCCACAGACTCAGAGGACGTTTGATGAGGTGTGGGTCATTGTGGATAGGCTGCCCAAGTCAGCACACTTAATTCCTGTATCAGTTTCGTATTCTTTGGAGAAGTTGGCAAATATCTACATCAGGGAGATTGTTCGCCTGCATGGTGTGCCTGTGTACATTATTTCTGATCGAGGTACTCAGTTTACCTCCCATTTCTGGAGAGTATTTCAGTGTGAGTTGGGCACACGGATTGAGATGAGCACATCATTTCATCCTCAGACGGACGGTCAATCCGAGCGTACTATTCAAATTTTGGAGGATATGTTGCGAGCTTGTGTCATTGATTTTGGAGGTTCATGGGACCAGCTCTTGCCTTTAGCTGAGTTTTCCTACAACAACAGCTATCAGTCAAGCATTCAGATGGCTCCGTATGAGGCGTTTTATGGTAGGCGATGTCGGTCGCCAGTTGGGTGGTTCGAGCCGGGAGAGGCTAGATTGTTGGGTTCAGAGTTAGTCCAAGATGCCATGGATAAAGTGAAGATTATTAAGGATAGACTTCGTACAACTTAGTCCAGGAAGAAGAGTTATGTGGATCGTAGAGTTCGTGATTTGGAATTAATGATTGGAGACCGGGTATTTCTTCGGGAGTCGCCCATGAAGGGCGTGATGAGGTTCGAAAAGAAGGGAAAGTTGAGCCCTAGGTTCATTGGTCCATTTGAGATTCTGGACAAGGTGGGAGAGGTGGCCTACAGACTTGCTTTGCCACCTAGTCTATCAGTCATACACCCGATGTTTCATGTATCTATGCTTCGGAGGTATATTGCCGATCCCTCTCATGTACTTGACTTCAGCGCTGTCCAGTTGGACAAGGATTTGACTTATGAGGAGGAGCCAGTAGCCATATTAGCTCGGCAGGTTCGTCAGTTGAGATCGAAAAGTTATCCTTCGGTTCGTGTTCAGTGGAGAGGTCATCCTGTTGAGGCAACTACCTGGGAGTCCGAGTCCGATATGCGGAGCCGATATCCCCATATTTTCCCCGATTCAGGTACCTTTCTATGTCCGTTCGAGGACGAAAGGTTATTTTAGCTAAATATGTGTTTCGAGGCCGTGAAAAGCTCCTTAGATCTTACCTATTTGCATGCGCAGCCCGGGCGTATAGTCGGGGAGCCGTTATGTGAAAACTGGTAAAAATGATATTTTTGTGTTCAAATTCTTGACTTTGATCAACATTTTTGGTAAACGGACCTGGATCCGCGATTTGACGGCCCCGAGGGCCCGTAGGAAAATATGGGTCTTGGGCGTATGCCCGGAATCGAATTCCGAGGTCCCAAGTCAGAGAAATGAATTTTTAAAGAAAATTGTTTTCTGAAAAATATAAAGATTTTTGAAAATGAGATTTGATAAGAAACCTATGAAACCGGACCCGTATTTTGGTTCCGGAGCCTGGAACAGGTTCATTATATCATATATGTGTTATCTGTAAAATTTGGTGAGAAACAGACTTAGTTTGACGTGATTCGGATCGAAAATGGAAAAATTAGAAGTTTTTGAAGTTTAAAGGAATTTCATTGATTTTGAGACTTAATTCAATGTTTATGATGTTATTCTGGTGTTTTTATTACTTGAATAAGTCCATAGGATGTTTATGAGGTCGTGTGTGTATTTGGTTTTGAGCCCCGAGGGCTCGGGTGAGTGTCGGGTAGGCGTCGGAGTGCAAAAAGCCTTAGAAAATCTGGTGTAAAAATGCTTCTGCTGGTGTCTAACACAATGCGATCACATAGGTCCTCCCGCGATCGCATAGTGTAGTGTGAGAGGTGGAATTCTGGCACTCTATGCGATCGCATAGTCCTGTCCGCGATCGCATAGGGGTATAAGAGAGCTAAGGGGTGGGTGGGTAGATACCATGTGCGACTGCATACCCTTGTTCACGATCGCATAGGGTGGGGTCAATAAACCTGTGCGATCGCAGGTTCCCCTTCGTGATCGCAATGCCTCAGAACTCATTCCTCTATGCGATCGCTATCCTTCCTTCGCGATCGCATAGACCAATTCCGCCTAGTCATTTTAAAGACCAAAAACAGAACACTTACACGGGATTCCACCATTTCTTCATAAACCCCTTCGTCTCCAAAGCTCTTAGGCGATTTTTGAAGCATTTCCTCACCATAATCTCTTAGGTAAGTGATCTTTAACTTCTTTTATTCCATTTTCATCAACAACTATTAGATTATAGGCCTAAAAACATGGAATTAAAGGTAGAAAATTGGGGTTTTGGGTAGAGTTAGGGCTTTTTGAATATTTGGAAACTTGACCTCGTTTTGGGGTCGGATTTTCAAAACAAATTGTATATTCGGGCTCGTGGGGGAATGGGTGATCGGGTTTTGGTCCGAACCTCGTGTTTCGACCAAGAGGGCCTGGGGTCGAATTTTGGAATTTTTGGAAGAATGTTGGGAAATCTATAATTAGGCGTTGAAATTGAATTGTTGAGTAATTATTGATGCTATTGAGTCGATTATGTCTAGATACGATTGTTTCGGAGTCGGATTCGAGAGGAAAAGTGGTGCTAGAGGCTTGATTTGCATTCTTGGAGCAGAGGTAAGTGTTTGGCCTAACCTTAGCTTGAGGGAATAGGTATAGAATTTTATTTGCTATGTGTTATTCCATGTCCAACATATGGGTGAGGTGACGGGTACCTATATGTTGTGGTCAAGTATGCTCGTGAGTCGAACTTGATGAATTGCATAGTGTTCTTTGATATTCTATGTGTTATGAATTAATTGTTATTCTAGAAGTGATACATTGATGATATATCACGATGTAGAATGTTATTGATTACTCGTTCGGTTGAGGATTATTTGTAAAATTATACCTCTGAGTGAGATTGATTATAGTTGAGTCCCTTGCCGGGACGGTAGAATCCTTGTTGAATATTTCTGTGCATTTGAGGTTTCTATTTGTTGAATTTTCCTGTCTAATTGTTGATTTTATACATGTTACACACGAGGCGACATTCCGTGCCGAGTGATTGTGAGGTTATGCACAAGGGTACATTCTGTGCCGAGTGATTATTTATTTATGCACGAGGGGACATTCCGTGCCGAGTGATTGTGAGGTTTTGCACGAGGGAATATTCTGTGCCGAGTGATTATTTATTTATGCATGAGGGGACATTCCGTGCTGAGCGATTATGAGGTTATGCATGAGGGGACATGTCGTGCCGTTTCTGTTTATTTACTTGTTCAGAGCGGTTAATTCCTGATGTTATTTATGCATTCCTTTTGTTATCTTGTTCTGTTGTTTCAGCTAGTTATTGCCCTTTGTCCCCAGCATGTTCTCCCCCGTTGTTGTATTTACTTGATTATTTCTTGTATACTATTGAATTGCACAAGTGTTATGTGTGGTCGTGTCCTATCCTCGTCACTACTTCGCCGAGGTTAGGCTCGGCACTTACTCAGTACATGGGGTCGGTTGTACTGATGCTACACCTACACTTCTTTATGTTGTGCAGATTACAGAGCCGGACCAAGTGAACATTGAGCGAGGGAGTATCCTTCAGTCCACGGCGACACCGAGGTAGTCCTGCAGGCGTCCACAGGCCTTGGCGTCACCATCTATTTCTTTCCTTCTGTCTTATTTTGTATTTCTAGACAGCTACACTTGTTTATTTCAGACTCATGTTTTTAGTAAATCTTAGACTGTCCGTGAAATTGTGACACCAATTCTGGGGGTATGTTTAAGGAAATTTCGTAAGATGTATTATTTAAGTTGTTGAATTTATTAGCTTCCGCAATCTTATTTCTATTTGTTCTTGTATTTCACTTTTTAAATGCTAAATAACAAAGGAATAAATCAGAATAACAAGTAATGTTAGCTTGTCTAGCGGGTTCAATGTTAGGCGCCATCACAGCCTGAAGGTGGGATTTCGGGTCGTGACAATAGGTCCGCAAGTGCGACCTTTTGATCGTAGAAGCGGATATCGAGTTTTAAGTGAAATTCGCACCTGCAATGGAAATTCCGCAGGTTCGGGACCGCATATGCTGTTCTGGGATCGCAGAAGCGAAATCGCTGGGCAGAAACGAAAAAATTTCGATGGTTTGATCTCATTTTCAACTTGAGACTTGGAGAACTTGGATTTGGGCGAAATTTCGAAGGATTTTTAGAGGAAGTTATTGGGTAATGATTCCTAACTCAATTTAAGTTATACTTTATTAATCTATTGTTGTATTCTTCGCCTAATTAAGGAATTTGAGTGAGAAAGTGGGGGGGAAAAGGAGGGGAAGTTCCCCAAACGAAAATTGAGTTTTGAGTGGGATTTAGGCGTCAGATTTGGATAATTTTTTTACGAGTGAACTCGTGAGTGAATGGGTGTCCTTATTTGGTAACTTTTACTCGATTCTCGAGATGTGGTTCCGAGGAGGCTTTTTGAGCGATTTTTCCAATTTATTGCTTTAACTTTGATTCCATTCGCTAGATTAGTTTCTTGTAGTTATATTTATGTTATGTAATTGGTTTTGGCTAGATTTGGGCCATTCAGAGTCGGATATTCGTGGAAAGAGCATTATTTCGGGTTGATTTGAGCTTGGTTCGAGGTAAGTGGCTTGCCTAACCTTGTGTGAGGGAACTCCCCTTAGGATTGGTACTATTGTTGATATATGAGCGTTGTGTACGTGAGGTGACGAGTACATACATGGGCTATTTGTTGTAAAACCTGATTTTCACTAAATAGTAACCTGTTTTTCCTTTTATTTGAACTTATCAGCATGTGTGGTATGCCGTTAGACTAGGAAAGCATGCCTACTTCCCTTAACCGTTTTACTCAAACTACGTGTAGCATGTTTGGTGGATTTTACCTGTTTTTCCTTAACTTGTACTTAGGCTAAATTGTAGGATTTCGTGATGAAACTATTGAGTTGTATTGTTTGGCTGCATATTTACTTTGGGACTACGGAACGGTATTCTGGGACATCTCCCTGTACTGCATATTTACTTTGGGACTACGGAATGGTATTCTGGGAGATCCCCCCCCCCCCATGTCTTGCATATCTACTTTGGGACTACGGAACTGTGTTCCGGATGATCCCCCTGCACATTTACGTTTGGGACTACGAGACGGTATCTCGGGAGATCCTCTATTGATTACTGTGTAATGAGTTGTTGTTTTTCCATGATTTCTTCCTTGTTACATTTCAGTCCTTATTGCTGCGATATTTCATTTTAGCTTTGCCTTATTATATATATGTTCCGGTAGGGCCCTGGCCTGACCTCATAATTATTCGACCGAGGTTAGGCTTGGCACTTACTGGGTACCATTATGTTGTACTCCGCCCTTCCCTACACTTGTTTATCGTGTACAAATCCAGGTACATCTTACCTGCCTCATCTTTAGTGCAGTCGCTTCAGCTTACTGGAGACTTCAAGGTACATCTGCCCGCGCCCGCAGATCCTCGTAGTCCCACTCTATCCCTTATGTTGTTTTCCTTCCTTATTTCCTTTAGACACTATGTATAGAAAATAGTTAGACAATTTCATAGAGCTTGTGACTTGTAATTACCGGGTTTTGAGAATACTGTTGATATTCGAGTGCTGGTATTCTTGTACATGCCGAGTGATATTTTTATCAGTATATAATATTTATTTAAGTTTAGTTCTTAATTACTGCTTTATTTTCGTTATCTTGAAATCATTAGGCTTACCTAGTCGTAGCGACTAGGTGCCGTCATGATGTCTTACGGAGGGAGAAAAATGGCTCGTGACAAGTTGGTATCAGAGCTCTAGGTTCATAGGTATCGTGAGTCAGAAGACGATTTATTAGAGTCTCGTGGATCGGTACAGAGACGTTCGTACTTATCTTCGGGAGGCTATGGAACTATTAAGAACAATAATACCTTTTTGATTTCCTTGTCGTGCGAGTTATTGACATCAAATTCTAAAATTCTCTATTCTATTCTTTTGCGCAGACGGTGAGGACTTGTACTGGGAGATCTGAGGATCAAGCACCCGAGCCCCCTGCCAGAGCCTCCAAAGGCCGAGGCCAAGGCCGGGGTAGAAGATGACCACGCGGTGCAGCCAGAGAACCTGCCCGAGCTGCGACAGAGGAGCCCCCAACAACTCCATCTAGAGGGCCAGCACTGGAGGTTCCTATTACTGCACCAGCCCTCCAGGAGACTCTCGCCCGGTTCATGAGCATGTTTATCACTTTAGCTCAAGCTGGACTGATTCCGCTAGCTCCCGCCACATCTCAGGCCGGGGGAGGGGCACATATGATCTCGCCCAAACTCACACCACAATTAGGTAGTGAGGCGGTCAATGTAATAATAAACCCAACGAAGGTCGAGATCGAATCCACAGGGAGTTAGAATAGGGCTTAGGTATATACTTAGTTTAATTGTATGATTCGTCCTAAATTACTCTTCCACATTCTTCTGTGTTGTTCTAATTCTACTTTGTTATATTGTTTGCAACTATAAAACTACGAGAAAATATTTTTGGTTTTGAGTTTTTTTCAAATGATAAAAGGGTCTAGGGTCGTGACTTCCACCTAGGTGGTTACTTAATGGATTGTAAACTCTAGGTCAAGTTTTATTGGTCGGGATTATAATATAGCAATCACACTCGAGTACTCACTCTATACCTCCCGGTAGTTTGAATGATTTTGCCCAATTTGGATTTCTCAAGTCCAAACGGGTATTGCACAAAACAAGTGATAAAAGCTCAAGTCGAGTCTCACTATCTCTAGATTCAACCATTTAATTGGGACTATCAATTTTTTGAGTTCACCCCAATTTCTTGCTAGTCAAGTTTTCCTAGACTTAGTCCCTCTTTCTCAAGTAGAGACTAAGTCAATTAGGCATAAATCAATGTTTGCAACCATTAATTCTTGAGTTCAAGCAAGAACTAGGCTAAATCACTAACTCAATCACAAGCAAACCCTAAATAAAACACTCATTAAATACCCACACTAGGGTTGGGTGGTTCATAACCCTAGCTAGAAATTTAGCTACTCATGAAAAATGCGGAAATTAAATAAGAATAAAGATAGAATCCATAATAATTAATTATGGGAAGAAAATCTAATTTTTGGAGACAAATCTAGTACAAAATTACTTAAAGCAATAAATATAAATGGCTCAGGGGCTCTCCCCAGGCTAAACTTAACCTAGAAATTATAAAAAGTCCTATTTATACTTAGCTAAAAATATCTAATAAAAATGCCGCTGCGGAGGTTGTGCGGCCGCATAATTCTGAGTGCGGTCCGCACTCTGATCTTGACTGGTCAACTGGGCCTTTTACGGTCTCATAAAAGTGGGATGCGTCCGCACTTCATTTAGTTGTGTGGATCGCATATTTTTGAGTGTGGCCGCACACTTGACTTGGGCTGGACTTGGACCTGCTTCTGCGAACCGTACATTTGTGAGTGCAGCCACACACTTGGCTTCTACGGCCGCAAAAAAATCGTGCGGACCGCGTATCTTCAATTGGTATTCTCTTCTCTTCTTCTATGGTCTGCATATTAATGAGTGCGAACGCACGTGGGTTCTACGGCCGCACAATAATGGTGCGGTCCGCATACCTTCAATTGTCAAAATTCCAACTCTCTGAACATCTCTCCTACGGCCGCACCAAAATTATGCGATCCGCATATTCTGCAGCTAATTTTGATAGGATTCCTTCATTGTGCGGCCCGCACTGTAAGCAATTTTTGCCTTGTTTTGGTCCTTGTCCAATTTTCACTCTGTTTTAGTTGATTTTCACTTCTTTGGCTCGTTTCTCAATATTCCTCTCATTTCATTAGTTCTCGGGGATACCTTTAAGCATTTTTGTGCTAAAACACAAGTAAAAGAGAGCAAATAAGCGGTCAATATCCCTACTTTTCAACTCCCCTAAACTTAAGCTTTTGTTTGTCCTCAAGCAATTAAGGAAATTCCCACCTCCATAGAAAAAGGAATATTTCAGCTGGCCTAAATTGATTCAAACACAAATCAATGAGGACCAACAATTACCCACACGCTCATGAATCATTAACAAGCCCATGATTTGAACGTTAAAGCACAAATGGCTCTAATGTGACGCCTGAGCATCAAGGGTTGAATTTGTTTATCAAGGAAGCTCACGCTTTCATGCAAGTCGTTGTGGATCTCAAACTCCTCCTCATATACTCTCCGGAAGCTAATCTCACTCATGAATGAAGAATTCAAAGCAATGACTCGAGGAAAACACGCTCATCACTCTCAAAAGAATGTCACAAGCCCGACTTTAAGTACCATATGATTGCCCCTCATGTATATCACCACTGATGTAAGCTTGCTCGACTTGAAATCAAGTAGGATTTTTCGGCATGTAATGAAGGCTTTTGGATTAAGGAGGGTAGTGTCGGATTTGAATTAGTTCATCTTTCCTTTAGCACTTCATATTCTCTTGTTGTCTCATGCTTTGCCGACTCTTTGAGTCATTTTCTTTTCCCTTAGGGGGGATTATAGAGACTTGACATCACTCTTTCTTTTCCATGTTATTCACTATCTCCTTATTTTCTTCTCCGTGCTTTGCACTTTTTCTTTCTTTTGCATCTTTTCAACCCTTTCATATTATTCACTTTCTTTTTGTGTTTTTCTCTGTTCTTCCTTTATTTTTCTTTACCTTTTCCTCTTTTTCATTTCTTTTGTCTTTTTGTGCCTTGAAACCATCTTTAAACTCCTCGTCTCTCCCCCAACTTATGTTTTTGCCATTTGAATTACATGAATGCTAAAGAAAAGTCGGGTGCCAAGAGAGGGTCACTATAAAACGGCTAAAGGCTTGTAATGTGGTTATTGAATAGAAAGGCTTTAGGATCAAAAGGGTTTACTAAGGATGATATCATTAGTGGGCCATGGAATGTTTCAAAACGGGCCAAGGAGGGCCTACAATCACTTCTCAAGCCAAGCTAACTTAGAATTTCGCCTAGAAACACATTAGGGGCAAGTTCTAGACCATTCGCACGGGTACTTGGACTTGTAACAAAGTACCTCACCTCTCACATAATCGGATTGTTAAAGAGAAAGGAGTCGAGGTCCCACAACAACCATATTCAAGATTGAAAATCACTAATGGTTCAACTAAACCACCCGACAATTGCCTAAGTCAACACAAGATTCACAAGGTCACTAACTAGAGCTATATCTATACAAAAACTTATTTTTAACCATAAGCGCATAGTTAAGTGTGTTGGTACCAAGTGAAACATGCTCGACCCTTTTATTCATTACTACTATTTTTTGCCTAAACAAGAAAAGAAAACGGACTCAATCACTTAAGAATGCTGTCACGCCATCTATCGTTGGGAAGAGCCATCCGGTTCACACAAAATCTACCTTTGGAAAGAACCGTGGCATTAAGAAAACCAAAGTCTTATTGATCACTCAAACATAAAAAGAATCTAGCAAATCCAAAATAAACTGCTAAAGTAAATAAGAAGTTATACTACTAAGAAATACAAACTAATGAAGCTACGAAATAATATACGGAAAGTAAGATAAAAGAATATACAAACTGAAGTAAAATGAATATGTACATAAGGAAAACTAAATATATACATCAAATGAAAGGGAAGAATATATATACCAAAGAGAAAATAAAGATAAAAGAAAAAATAGCACCAGAGTTATTACATGCCAATATCAATGTCAATCAATCAAAATAGACCACCCCCCAAATGAAAAATAAGCATTGTCCCCAATGCTTAACAAAAATAATAACAGGGAAAGGTAGAGAGTTAAGAGAACTACCTAAGTGGTCTCAGTCTGCATGGCATCTCCAGCACCCTCAGTTTGCATGGTATCCTCAGCACCCTTAGTCTCCTCAAGTTGTATCTCATCATCACCTGGCTGAGAGACAATAGGGTTGCTGAGCATCTGGATCATCTCCTCAGCGGTGTGGGCAGTAGCATCTGGCTCCTCAGACTGGCCGGCTACTGCCTCAGATGCCTCTAGTGCTGCCTGTGTTATTGTCTCCATAAGCAGGTCTAATGGTAGATCTCCGGCAGATGCAATCTTGGCAACCTCTATCCTCAACCTCTCAAATGAGTTCTTCGATGCCTGAGACTTCTGCATCTTCTTTGTTTGCTTTCCCAGCTCCTCAATGACCTCCCCATGTGCCACTAGAGTCTCCATAATGGTCTTCTGGTTGTTCAGAATCTTCTTCAAAGTTTTCTCCACTGACGGAGGTATCTGTAGGGCTGTTGAGGCAGAGGACTGTGCTGCAACAACACTGGATATGTCAGAAAATTTTGAAGTAGCTACCTGCATCCAGTTGTTGAGACTCGCCAATGTCTGGGAGACTCGCAGCTCAGTCTGTGGATAAGTGGATAAAGCTGGTACTAATAATGGAGCTGATGGTCTAGACGAAGAAGGTGGTGGCATGGCTGTTGTATAAGGCATGAAAGTTGTGGAAGGCTCAGCAGATGAATCAATAACTACTACCCTTGGCTCCTCAGATTGACCAGTAGAAGTAGTTGCCTTACCCTTGAACTTCAGGTTATCAGCATCCTGTAGGTGTTACCATGAGAAAGTCTTCTTGGCCTTTACTTTTGTATCATACTGCCTCGGCTCCACCCTTTGGTCATTGAAGTACTCAGTGAGGAAGTTCGGGTATGGATATGATCTCTCATCCTTCTGGACAGCTAATGTAATGTTAGTGGATATGATGGCCCCCACATTTATCGGATACCCAACCATGATCGAAGCCACCAAGTTGCTTAGGGAAGGGGAAGGTTGTTCTCATTCAAGCACGGGTCAATGCGACTGCATACAAATGTTTGCCACTCTTTGGCTTCAAAATTTAGGGTGGCCCGAATTATGGGGACCCCTGCTATGAGCCACGGAGGTGGTGGTCCTCGAGCTACCAGAATTTTTGCTAACCACGGTCGTGCTGCATCACCCAAAGCCAGCTTTTCCAAGTATTGGACTGCTTCCACTTCTTCAAATCCCACATATTTTTTCAAAGTACAGAAGTCAAATCAGATTTTCAGATTTCACACTTTTGTTACCTTGGTACCCTTATTTATGTGAGACACATTGGCATAAAATTCTTTGACCGAGTGCTCATTTGCGTCGAGGACATCTTGGATGAGCCATTTCCATCCCTTTCGCTCCTGGAACTATCTGAGGACATTTTGATTGTGAATGTCCAAGTCCTTCATCAAGAACTGTCGCTCAAGTGTGAGCGATCTCTGGGACCACCATTCTCTGAATATGTTGAATGCAGTCAAACTGACAAATATGTCTTCCCACATATCTCTTCTCCTTGACCTCTCAAGGCCACCCACTCGAGTGTCACCTCCTCTCCCATCATCTGGGACATCATCATCATCATCTTCATTGATTGGTGCGGGAGGAGAAGGTGAAGAGAAGGGCCCAGAACCCTGGTTTCCCACATCAGAGTCAGCGGAGAAACTGTCTGTAGGCTCATTGTGCAGTTGATAGCGCCATGTGGGTTGTGGTAGATGGGATAAGGGTTCGTGCTAGACCTCCATAGAGTGACCCTCGGAGGTTTCCCTAGACGGGACATATTCTCTGGTGTCAGAGGATTCGGGAGGTCTGTTGGCAGTTGCTTTCTTGCTTATGACCATCTGAATGGCAAGTGGTAGGTTACTCTTGCCTCAGCCTCGGCCCCGGGAGGGCTCACCCTTCCCTTTTTGTACATCACCTCTGTTGCGGGATCTAACCATTGTCTGCAATATATATCAATAGGAATAAGTTATAAATGCAGGTCCTAATGTATACAGATGCATGTTTGAGAGGTGCAGGAAAGCAGGCTCAGGAAAGGCAGTGCGGACTGCACAAATGTGAGTTTGGTTGCACAGTGGCGGAGCCAGAATTTTTATTAAAGAGTGTCAAAATATATAAAAGTAAACACACCAGAAAATTAAGGGGAGTCAATACATAGTATATATACATATAATTTTTTTTACCTACCTACACAGTGTATTTTTCCCGCGAAGGGGTCTCATTTGATACCCCTTCCTGTAAGGTGGCTCTGCCACTGCGGACGCATGCTACTGAGTGCAGACCGCACAATTTCAGAGTGTGGACATGCAACCAAAAGTGCAGACCACTCAAAAGTTTGTGCGGCTGCACAACCCCAGGTTCAGACTATTGGGTTCTCGATTATGCAGTTGTGCGGACCGCACAATTTTACTGTGGACCGCACAATTTCACTGGGACCGCATAACTAAGGGTACGGTCCGCACAATTCAAGAACCAATTTTAACCTAATTCTCACTTGTGCGGTCGCACAATTTAAAAATTACGGGCACTGACTTTCACTTCATGCAATTGTTTTCACAGTTAAGCCAAGATTTGAGCAATTAAACATGATTAGCTATTACCCAGGCCCCAATTAACATTTTAGGCACTACCCACATGATTCTAAGGAAAACAAATGGCTAACCATTGATATCTTTAGGATGAACATAACCCTAGATAAAAAAACAAAATTAAGAAAAAAAATAAAAAATCTAAAGATGTAATGAATATACCAGTAATGAAGGATGCATGTGTGAATCTACACATATGAAATGCTTGAATTTCGAGAACTAGTGGGATATGCACTGTGCTTGCTTAGCGTTTCAGAGCTCAGAGAGGGAAAAGTGTGAATAGTGCATGGAGGTCCTATTTATAGGTTGAGTTGTCGGTGCAAAACCTACCTGAGTGCGGCCGCATAATTTTTAGTGTGGTCCGCACTCTTTGCATGTACCCTTGGAGAAGTTCTGCGGTCCGCACAAAAGTGAGTGCAGCCGTAGAATTTTTGCGAACGGCATAATTTTGTGTGTGACCGCAATTTGTTAACAAAAGTTGACAGACCAAACTTCAAAGATCATGCGATTTTGGTCTTCCAGTTGTGCGACCGCACACAGAATTGTGCGGCCGCAGAGTGATGGTGTGGTCCGCATAATTTTGGTGCGGTCCGCACTTTTGTGATACTTAGCCAAATTTTCTTGCACAGTCCCTACAATGCACACCCATTCCTGCATACACTTCAAAACTAGTTAGCACAAAACAAAGCCTATCTACTCTAAAGAAGAAAATCAAGAAAAAAATGAAAAAGACGCATGGGTTGCCTCCCAAAAACACCTAATTTAACGTCACGGCACGACGCTGATTGATGCGAGACTAAATTGCATAGTTTAACATGTGATATACCTTACATTTTATGTGC
>ML402620.1:0-16315 GCA_005239525.1 Nicotiana knightiana | reverse complement strand
CTGACGAGTTACCAGCGGTGCTATGGGCATACAGAACAACTTCAAAAATAGCCACGGGAGAGACCTCGTTCGCACTTGTCTATGGTTCAAAAGCCTTAATATCAGTGGAAATCGGCGAGCCAAGCATAAGGTTCATGACAGCTACGGGAGAAGAAAACGACGATGAATTAAGAACTAATCTGGACCTGCTCGAACCACGAATAGAAGCAACATTAATACGGATGGCAGCCCAAAAACAAATAATTGAGCTCTACTATAATCGCAAAGCCCATCTTTGGTACTTCAAGATTGGGGACTTCGTCCTCAAAAAAGTCTTTCAATCAACGAAGGAAGCTNCAAAAAAACTTCCCTTAGAAGCATTTCTAAACATGTGAAAAATTCCTATCACTCTATTGCATTATTATGAAGTTGAGATGTCTTCTTCATTAAGCATCAATCAAAAAGGGCCCTATCTTATAAATAAAGCCTATCATAAACAAAGGCTTATATTTTGTACAAACACCGTGCCTACAGTAAAAAGGTTCGAGTGATTTTAGCATTTTCATGCGAAAGTTTAGAGGTAAAACTAAAAACCTCAAAAAGCAAGACATGCAAAAGACTTAAGAGCAAAACAGAAGCTCGAAACAAAAAGTCATAAATTGCATTCATATCAAAAAGGGCGGCTAAGTAAGAACTAAGTACTAACTAGTACTTAGCCGCATATAATAATTACATTTTTGTGTCCCTGAGTTGTCAGTTGGGGACTTCAAATATCCAAATTTACCCCCGATGGAGCTGGGGGTAACCACCAATCCAATAAAATAAAAAAACTACAAGTAGAACCAATACTTTAATCTTCTTGTGGAGGAGGGATGACTTCTTCATTAACAGGAGGAACGGGAGCAACTTGAGGCGAAGAGGAACGAGCGGCAGAAGTTTCACCATCAGATGGAGAAAGATTAAGACCTTGTTGAGTCTTCTCCATAGCCTCTTTGGTTTTAGCTATTGTAGCGCTGAGGTCGAAACCTTCTTGACTCATCTCTGTCAATGTATCAAGGCGAGAATTCATTACGCCCAACTTACATCAACAGCAGCCGCTTCTTCAAGATCGTTATAATCTTTTGCCCATATTTGAAGCTCGGTTTTTAACCTATCCTTCTCTGCTTCAGCAGCTTCATGGGCAGCCCTCACAGGTGCGATCGACTCCTCCATAATTTGGACTCTATTTAATGCATTACGCAGTTCTTCTTGGGTCCGGGAGAGTGATTGTACGAGCTCGCCAGAATATACCTCCTTCTGCCCTAGCAAATCCTTCAAGTTCCTGATCTCCTCCGGGGCTTGAGACATTTGTTCAGAAAATGAGGATTCCAGAGTACTCTTATCCTTATCAGTCTGGTTTGAAGAAGCCTTCTCCACCGCCAGTTCTATTTTCGCAATCCTCAGTTGTTTTTTCAAGGTATTCCTCTCCTCCTCTAAGGCGTCCATATCAATTCTCAAGCTATCATACTGTGCCCTTAGTTACCAAGATCAGCCTGCAATTCTCTTGTTTCCTGATCTGAATTCGAGATCCTCTTCATAAGATCCATACCAATAAGGTTGATCTACAAGAATCAAACCAATTAGATATGATAAATTATGTAGACATGATAAAATTCACATATGGAAATAGAATTGCACCGTACCTTTAAGGAGGTATGCACCACTTCATTGGCCCAAGTAAGGGTTGTATGGCTAGCTAGCTGGTTTTCTCCGTGGGACCTATCAAAGGTTTGAGCCATACCTCGGGCTCACCCATATTCTTGAAAAGACTTCCCTCAGCTGGAACCTCTATCATCACCCTCCGCATCTCCCTGCTGGAAGACCCTACTTCCCTAATGGATGGCATGGAAGCATGCACGGATGGGACAACAACAGGCACTGAGGGTTGGGGAACTGAAGAAGTCATGGGAAAAATAGCAGGCACGAAAGATTGAAGAATTGAGGAAACTGCAGGTAAAGATACGACAGAAACTGTAATAGCTAAAGGAGCGGAGGAAACACGAGGAACCGATGAAACATCTTCCCTTGAAGAGTCAGGAAAAGAAGTATCTAAAGGAACATCATCAGGAGCAAGATCAAAACCTTCATGGAACAAGTACTCAACATAATCATGAACAGGGGACTGTGAATCATTTTCAGAGGTTAAGGGTCTAACTGCAGACACGGAAGGCAAAGTCATGGGTGTAGACTCATCGTCCAAAACCACCCACGTTCTCCATGACCTGTGCACCAAAGCACCCTCCTTTTCTTCTTCTTCTTCTTCTTCAGAACGGGACTCGCCCACTTTCCTCTTCGAGGAAGACGAACTAACAATAATCTCTTGGGCCTGGGCCAGAGACATCTTTGGAACAGACGAATCAGACACCCCAAGGGCAGAAAACCCTATCAAAAAAGGGAAGATTAAGCGAGGATAAAAGAAGGCTCTAGCAAGAAAAGAAGTAAAAAACTTCACTTACCCTGGGTCTTTACATGCCAACCGTACTTGCCAGTGAAGTACTTCCAATACCTTTCTTCTAATGGAGCGACAGACAACAACTTTTCTACCCAGTCACGGATACCGGAGACATTCTAAACAGTACCCATGATTGCTGGAAGAAGAAGAAATAGATACGGTGTTAATAATACATATCAAAGAAAACCAAATGCGAACGAAAAATGTACTTACGTGCATGATTCCACTTCTCAGGGAAGGGGATATTCTCTTCATCCACTAAACCAGCAGTGGGAACAGCGACATACCGGAGGTACCAACCTCTGTCCTTGTCATCATCAGGGGTTACCAACACTCTCTTACTTCGAGCAGCCAGAGTAAAAACCCCTTGACGAAATAGGATAAGAGAGTAAAGATGAATAAGATGGTTGAAAGTAAAAGAAACTGAGGCTAAGGAAGCTAAACTCCTAAGACACGCGACCACTCGCCACACAAGCGGACCAACTTGTCCCAAACAAATATCGAAGAAATGACAGAACTCGATTATGACTGGATCAATGGGAGGTCTAAACCCTAGTGTAAAAGGATACGTATAAACAAAAGAATAACCCGTCTTATAAAATGTTATTCTTTGATTACCGATCGGAACATAAACAGGGAAATCAGACCTCCAAGAACAATCCCTATGAACCAGGGAAATATGGCCCTCAGTAATAAGGGTTGAATACCTCTCAACACTGTCTAAAGAAGAAGACTGGTCTACAAGAACTGGGTTTTCCCAAGTAAAGACAAATTCAGCGGGAATAATTTCATCAACTTTAGGTTCACGAAGATGAGAGTCTTTACCTCTAGATGAAGAACGAGAAGACTTAGCCCTAGGAGAAACTAAAGACCTAGCGGAAGGAGGGGAAATTATATGAGAGAAAGAAGAACCTCTGGAAGGAGTGGATCCTAAACTCCTTAATCTACTGCCCCTCCGACTCCTAGTCGGGGTAGAAGAAGGTGTTAAGTTTTCCACATCTATTATTCTTTTAGGCTGATTTGATGAAGACATGTTTACAAAGGCAATGGAAATTCTTTACAAATAAAGGAGACAAGTTATAAAATGTTTCGTGGAAGTAAAGAAAGGAAGAAGGGTATTTATACTTGAAGACAACCATCAAAAATGGGAAAGATAATGATGATAAGTCATAATTAAAGGTGTCACTTTGGGACTGACGCAGCCGCAAAAAGTCCTAAAAGGTGCCGAGTAAATGCAGAACCCATCCGAGAAGGACACGTGGTATGAACATTAAATGGAAGTGAAAAACGACGCCTATGTTCATAAAAAGATGCGATGTTTCGAGGCAAAGCGGCGGAAAAATATTCCCGCCATAAATGACTATCCACTTACCAAATATTAATCGATAAATATATGGTAAGTGGGGGGACTATCTGTATTGGTAAAAAGAGTTTCACACGTAAGCCAACTCTTGACAACTTAGCCAGTTATATGGACACAGGAGAACGCGATATGTGGATTTGATTCTTTGAAGAGGTACGGAACAAAGAGGCATGATTCAATAAACCCTCGAGCTCATCAGCCAAGAGAAACTCGCTCTAATCGAGTCAAGGAAGGGACACGGTCAGAGTGAATCTAGACAGTTACAGATAGATTCAGGAATCCCCAATAAAAAGCCCAAACGTTATGTAACCTTTACATAACAGTTACTGTTGCCCTTGGTAATGCCTCATTAATGTAATAATTAGTTATTAATGAGCAATTATTGCAAGAACCAAACGTTATATTAAGAAACCTCCTATATAAAAGGAGGAAATATAACTTGTAAGGACATCTGATTTTCGAATACAATCTACTTTGTTTTTCTATATTTCTGCAATATTGTCTATTACTCATTTCTCTTTATTTAGTATTATTTCCTTGATTATCAGTAACCCGTGTTCATCCTAGAAATAGCTTTGGTCAAAGGGTCTAATTATTTGGTTAAACAGGGACAGGGAGGAGAGAGAGCAGGAGCCCGTGCACCAGCAGCACGCTATGGTAGGGGTTTTGTGAGTCGCCCCATTCATTCAGCTCTCCCAGCAGCCAGTGGTATTCCAGCTCCTCCTAGACCTCAGGAGCCTTATTATGCACCACCAGTATCTCAGGTGCCTCATGCTCGAGGTGCTATCACTGGCTAGTTCAGCAGGCCAGTTCAGAGTCAGCAGCGGCCGCCACGTCCTCCGAAGGGTAGCTTTGAGTTTGGTGACCCTCATCATATGATCAGAGATTTCCCCAGAGTGAAGAGGGGCGCACCACCTCAAACTTATCAGGCTCCACGTCTTCCACCAGGTCCTCCAGCTATTCTTCCAGCCCCAGCTGCTACCCCACCACCTTAGGCAGCTCGAGGTAGAGGTCGGGGAGGTCGAGGTCGCTCTAGAGGGGGAGGCCAGGCCAGGTACTATGCTCTTCCGGCCCGGTCCGAGGACATTGCTTCAAATTCAGTCATTACAGGTATTGTTCCCATTTGTCATAGGGATGCATCGGTACTATTTGACCCAGGCTCTACATATTCATATGTGTCTTCCTATTTTGCTTCACATCTAGGGATATCCAGGGATTCTTTGAGTTCCCCTGTTTATGTCTCTACTCCGGTGGGAGATTCTCGTGTTGTGGACCGCGTATATCGGTCATGTTTGATTGCTATCAGTGGTTTTGAGACCAGAGCTAATTTACTACTACTCAGTATGGTAGATTTCGATGTTATATTGGGTATGGATTGGTTGTCTCCCTATTATGATATTCTTGATTGTCATGCCAAGACCGTGATGCTGGCTATGCCAAGATTTTCGAGGTTAGAGTGGAGAGGTTCCTTAGAGTATACTCCCCACCGAGTCATTTCTTTTCTTAAGGCTCAGCGGATGGTTGAAAAGGGGTGTATTGCATATTTGGATTATGTGAGAGATGTTAGTGCTGAGACCCCTACAGTTGAGTCAGTTCCAGTTGTCAGGGACAATTCTGATGTATTTCCAGTTGATCTTCTGGGTATGCCACCTGATAGAGACATTGATTTCGGCATTGACTTGTTGCCGGGCACTCAGCCCATTTCCATTCCTCCTTATCGCATGGCTCCTCCTGAGTTGAAGGAGTTGAAGGAGCAGTTACAGGAGTTGCTTGAAAAGGGATTCATCAGGCCCAGTGTATCACCTTGGGGCGCTCCGGTATTATTTGTGAAGAAAAAGGATGGCTCGATGCATATGTGTATTGACTACCGGCAGCTGAATAAGGTGACAGTGAAGAACAGGTACCCATTGCCTCGCATTGATGATCTATTTGACCGGTTATAGGGTGCTAGGGTGTTCTCCAAAATTGTTCTGTGTTCGGGTTATCATCAGTTGAAGATTCTGGAGCCGGATATCCTGAAGACTTCCTTCAGGACTAGGAGGTGTTTGTGATCTGTTTTTGTGTTCATTGATGACATTTTGGTATATTCTCGGTCCCAGGAGGACCATGAGCAGCACTTGAGGATCGTGCTTTAAACATTGAGGGAGAAGAAGTTGTATGCCAAGTTTTCTAAGTGTGAATTTTGGCTTGATTCTCTGGCATTCCTAGGCCACGTGGTGTCTTCGGATAGGATCAAGGTTGATCCGAAGAAGGTGGAAGCGGAACAGAGTTGGCCCAGACCATCCTCAGCTAGTGAGATTCGCAGTTTCCTCGGTTTGGCTGGGTATTATCGCTGTTTTGTGGAAGAATTTTCATCTATTTCAGCGCCTATGACCAGATTGACCCAGAAGGGTGCATCTTTTATATGGACTAAGGAGTGTGAGGAGAGCTTTCAGAAACTCAAGACAACCCTGACTACAGCTCCTGTGTTGGTTTTGCCTTCCGGTTCCGGGTCCTATACAGTTTATTGTGATGCTTCGAGGATTGGCTTGGGAGCGGTGTTGATGCAGGACAATAGGGTGATTGACTACGCGTACAGACAGTTGAAGGTTCATGAGAGAAACTACCCTGTTCATGATCTCGAGTTGGCAGCGATTGCTCACGCCCTGAAGATATGGCGTCATTATTTATATGGTGTTCCCTGTGAGATATTCACGGATCACCGGAGTTTGCAGCATATATTCAGGCAGAAGGATCTAAATTTGCGCCAGCGTAGGTGGTTGGAGTTGCTAAAGGACTATGACATCACTATATTATACCTTCCGGGGAAGGCCAATGTGGTGGCCGACGCCTTGAGTCGCCGGGCGGAGAGTTTGGGGAGTTTGGCATACCTTCATGCAGCTGAGAGGCCTCTAGCCTTAGATGTTCATTCCTTAGCCAGTCAATTCGTGAGATTGGATCTTTCTGAGCCCTGTTGGGTATTAGCTTGTGTGGTTGCTCGATCTTCCCTTCATGACCGTATCAGAGAGTGTCAGTATGATGATCCCTACCTTTTGGTTCTTCAGGATAGATTCCGGCGGGGTGATGTCAGGGATGTGACTATAGGAGATGACGGGGTGATGAGGATGCAGGGCCGTATTTGTGTGCCCAATGTGAATGGGCTTCGGGAGTTGATTCTTGAGGAGGCCCTTAGGTCGCAGTATTCCATCCATCCGAGCACCGCGAAGATGTACCAGGATCTGAGACAGCACAATTGGTGGCGAAGGATGAAGAAGGATATAGTGGAGTTTGTGGCCAAGTGTCTCAACTGTCAGCAAGTCAAATGTGAGCATCAGAGACCGGGAGGGTTACTTTAGCAGATTGAGCTTCCAGAGTGGAAGTGGGAGCTGATCACCATGGACTTTGTGGTCGGAATTCCTCGGACTTTGAGGAAGCATGATTCTATTTGGGTGATTGTGGATCGGCTGACCAAATCAACCCATTTCATTCCAGTGCTGACTTTATATTCATCTGAGAGGTTGGCTGCGATTTATATCAGAGAGATTGTTCGCCTCCACGGTATTCTAGTATCTATCATTTCAGACAGAGGTACACAGTTCACTTCACGGTTAAGGAGAGCCGTTCAGCAGGAGTTAGGAACAAGGGTAGAGTTGAGTAAAACTTTTCACCCTTAGACAGACGGGCAGTCTGAGCGCACGATTCAGTTTCTCGAGGATATATACCGTGCCTGTGTGATAGATTTTGGAGGGTCATGGGATCGATACTTTCCCCCTGCAGAGTTTGCTTATAGCAACATCTATCAGTCCAGCATTCAGATAGCGCCGTATAAGTCTTTGTATGGTAGGCGGTGCAGGTCTCCCGTGGGATGGTTTGAGCTGGGCGTGGCCCGATTGTTGGGTACAGACTTGGTTCAGGATGCCCTGGACAAGGTGAAGGTGATTCAGGAGAGACTTTGCACAGCTCAGTCCAGGCAGAAGAGTTATGTGGACCGGAAGGTTCGTGACTTGGCATTTATGGCGGTTGATCGGGTTTTGCTTCGGGTATCTCCTATGAATGGCGTCATGAGGTTCGGAAAGAAAGGCAAGCTGAGTCCGAGATTTATTGGCCCTTTTGAGGTGTTGCGACGCGTTGGGGAGGTTGCTTATGAGCTAGCCCTGCCTCCCAGCCTAGCAGGGGTTCATCCGATATTCCACGTCTCCATGCTCCGGAAGTATCACGGTGACCTGACTCATGTCTTGGATTTCAACTCAGTCCAGTTGGACAAGGATCTATCAAATATTGAGGAGCCTGTGGCTATATTGGACAGGCAGGTCAGAAAGCTCAGATCGAAGAATATTGCCTCAGTTAAGGTTCAGTGGAGGGGTCAGCCAGTCGAGGAGGCGACTTGGGAGACCGAGCAGGATATGCGGAGTCAGTACCCTCATCTTTTCACAGCTTTAGGTAAGTTTCTATACTCGTTCGAGGACGAACGATTTTCTTTAGAGGAGGAGGATGTAACGACCCGGTCGGTCTTTTTAAGAATTAGCGCCCTGATCCCCTATTAACCGCTTTTCCCATGTCTATTTATGTTATTGGAACTTTTCGGAGCATTGAGTGATGAAATCCGGGGTGATTTTGGACACATAGTCCATAAATGAGGAATTTAGCTTTAGAAATATGACCGTAGCTAGAGCTGTGTGAAGAAGGATCCGGAATGGAATTTCGTCAACTCTGTTAGCTCTGTTGGGTGATTGCGGGGTTAGGTGCATGTTCGGGATGTGTTTTCGAGATCGGTTGTGGATTTAGGCTTGAATTGGCGAAAGTTAGAATTTCGGCTATTTCGATCGATAGGTAAAATTTTGATATCGGACTCGGAATGGAATTCCGAAAATGACACCAGGTCCGTAATGTCATTTATGACCTGTGTGCAAAATTTGAGGTCATTCGGATGAGTTTTGACGTGTTTCGGCATCGGATGTGAATTCTAGAAATTTCATAAGTTCTTAGGCTTGAATCTATGCATAATTGATGATTTTGATGTTATGAGATGTGTTTTTAAGGCTCGACCAAGTTTGAACAAGGTATTAGGGTCAGTTGGTAGGTTTGGTTGAGGTCCCGGGAGCCTCGGGGTTGTTTCGGATGCCCAACAGGTGAGTTTGGGACTTTGAGAGCAGCTAAACCATTCTGGTTCTTGTGTCTCGCACCTGCGATGGTATTTCCGCAGGTGCGGACATGCAGGTGCGAAAGGGGGGAGGGGTGCACGCAGGTGCGGACGTAGCTTAGGCTGGCCCGACTCGCAGGCGCGGAAGAGTATCCGCAGGTGCGGAGCCGCACCTGCAACCCAGCCACCGCAGGTGTGACCCCAGGCTGTTTAATGAGTTTCCGCACCAGTGATTGTGTTTCCGCAGGTGCGGCACCGCAGGTGCGACCCCAGTGTTGCAGGTGCAAAACATCTGGGCTGGTTATACCAAAAATTCGAGGGTTTGAAATTCATAATTCCAAAATCGATTGTGAGCTCGGAACTTGGCGATTTTCAGTGGGATTTGAAGAGGAGAATCATAGGTAACGTTTTCTAACCTTAATCCACTTGTATATCAATAATCTCTATCAATTTCTTCAATCGAATCAATGAAATTGGATGAAAAACCATGAAATTGGGATGAAATTTCCCCAAGTAGAAATCTGAGGATTTAGGGAGATTTAGACGTCGGATTTTGTTGATTCTTGTTCGAGTGGATTCATGAGCGAATGGGTGTTCGGGAAATATAAACTTTACCTGATTCCAAGACGTGGGCCCAGGGGACTTTTTGGGCGAATTTCCTAATTTCGCGTATTAGCTTAAAAATAATTAGCTATTTTGTTCCCTTGAAGTGATATTTACACCATGAAATCGATTTGAATATATTTGGGCCACCCGGAGTCAGATACTCGTGGCAAGAGCGTGGCATTGAGTTGATTAGCGCAGTCAAGGTAAGTGGCTTGCCTAATTCTTTGTTGGGGACTTCCCCCCTAGGTATTTTTATACTGATTTTGTTACGTGGACGCCGTGTACGTGAGGTGACGAGTGCGTACACGGGTCATTGTTGCTAAAATCCTATTTTTACTTCCATGAAATCACTCATTTTCATCCCTATATTATTGTTTCTTGTCTTAACTGAGTAGTTAGCTTAAGAGTAAGCATGCCTACCTGTCCTTTCTTGATTTCCTCTTATTTGCTACTAGTTGCACCATGCTTAGGTAGCTTTACTCTATTCTTGTCTGTTGTTTTCCTGGACTGTTTAATTAAACCGTATCCGACATAGTTCTGCTTTGCATATTTAAATTGGGACTACGGACCGAGATCCAGGAGCTTTCCCCCTATACTGCATTTTATATTTAAATTGGGACTATGGACCGAGATCTGGGAGCTTTCCCCCTATGCATATTTAAATTGGGACTACGGACGGAGATCCGGGAGCTTTCCCCTGTACTGCATAGCATATTGAAATTGGGACTACGGACGGAGATCCGGGAGCTTTCCCCTGTACTGCATAGCATATTGAAATTGGGACTACGGACTGAGATCCGGGAGCTTTTTCCCGTGTAATGCATTGCATATTTACTATTGAGATATGTGCTGAGCCGAGGGCTCCCTTTCTGTTATTAATTCTTCCAGTTTCCATTAATCCTGTTTATCATTGCTTATCTATATTTCACTATTTTAAATTGTATATTGACTTGTTTTTAAAACTCAGTAGGGCCTCAACCTGACCTCGTCATTACTTGACTGGGGTTAGGCTTGGCACTTACGGAGTACCGAATGTGGAGTACTCACGCCCTTTCCTGCGCATATTTTTCCCATGTGCAGATATAGGTACCAACACCCAGTATCGTGGCTAGGAGTCATTCTAGCAGCTGCCAGGAGACCGCGAGGTAATTCTGCCGTGTCCGCAAAATCCCACGAGTCCCCTTCTACTCTAGTATAGGCATAGAAGACTTATGTATTTTTCCACTGTTTCATTATATAGAGCTACATTTAGTATAGAGCTTGTGACTATAGTGACATTTCGGGTTTTGGGAAGTGAAAGTGTATATGCTAAGCAACTATGTTATATCTACTTGAGTTCTTTTCTGTCTTTATTTTATTGATTCTATCATTTTCTGCAAATTTTAGGCTTACCTAGTCATAGAGACTAGGTGCCGTCACGATATCTTTCGGAGGGCAAAATGGGTCGTGAAAGTTGTCCTGAACTTCGAGTTCCAAGTTCAAAAGTTAAGGACATATAGTCCTGAAGTCCTGAACTTAGAGTTACAAGTTCAAAAGTTAAGGACATGTAGTCCTGAAGTCCTGAACTTAGAGTTACAAGTTCAAAAGTTAAAGACACTTGGTTCTGAACTTTATGAGTAGAAGGGTGTTTTCGCCGGGGCATGTAAAGTTTATTAAAGCAGTGGTTAAAAACTAAAGACATTTTAAACAGTGGCTTAAAAGTAGATACATCTGTTATTAGTGGCTAACCGCGCACTTCCCCCTATAATAAACTCCAAATTGATATTTTCCATTCCCGTAAGAAGAAACAATACCCACCAAGAGATAGAGTTGCCGTTTGCGGGGGCGGTCCAACGGGTTTTGTGGCCTAAAGCCAAATTTTATAAAGGCCCTTAACTTAAAAAATATTTATTTATTTATTTGAAGTCTATTTTTATAGAATTTCTTAGACACAAAGTTATTAATAATTTTCTTATAATCAATAACTCCTAATAAGTCTTTCTTAATTGACAATATAGCTAAGCAATTTAACCTTTCTGGAGACATTGTTGATCTTAGGTAAGATTTTATCAATTTTATTTTGAAAATTTCTTTCCTCTGAAGCGATAGTAACGAGAGTTATTAATATTATTCCATAAGAAATATAGGCATTGGAACAAGAATCAAATTTTTTTATTTGACCGAATGTATCAATTAAACGGATATCTTCTAATTGTACTATTTTCCTTAATACTTTTAATTCCTAAAATAAATCTAAACCATCAATATCGAATTGATTATTATGCATTAAGGAACATACAAGATTGAGGTAATATTTTTTTAAATTTCTATCATCTAGTGATCTTAATTTTTACTGCTAAATAGAAAATCAAAAATATTTTATATGCTTCGAATTGTTCAATCTATTTTGAAGTGAAAATTTTTTTTGTCTACTATGTATAAAGTAATCAACTTCAAAGGGCTCTTCGAAATTTTTTGAGATTTTATTATCCACATTCTCATCAAATTGTTACTTTCTATGTATCACATGTTTCCTACAAAATTCGGGTTTGATATTCATCTCAAGTGCAATATTCTTGGCAGAAATCATAGCAATTGAAAATCCTTCTTCTCCATACTTGTTAAAGAAAGAAATCAAATTTACTTCACATAACCTTTTTTAAACTTATATATAGCCTATTAGGTGAAATAAAAAATGGGGCCCTCACAAATGTGGGACCTAAAGCAGTTGCTTCACTTGCTTATGGAAGGGCCGCCCCTGGCCGTTTGGGCATAACATTTGTAAAATGCGAGAAAAAGGGAAAATTTTTTTATGTGAAAATGGTCTTTGAATATTAGAGTTGTATTTGGAAATAAATACAATTTGGAGTTGTTTTTGAATTTGTGTGAGTGATTTGAGGTGAAAATTTTGAAAAATAATTTTTTGGAGTTTTTAAAATTTCCAAAAAATTTCATAAATCAACTTCAAGTGAAATTTGAAAATTTCATGGACAAACAATGATTCTGAAAAAAATAAAGACTTTTTGAAAAATAAATAAAATTTTTCTTATAGCTAACGGGACCATAATTAAAGGATAATGACTTCTTCACCTTTAATTAAAAATATCAAATTCGAGCTCTCAGAATGAAATTCTATAATATGAAAAGCTAAAACCACCCATAATAGCCTGTCTAAGACACGAATCATATTTATCGAGTCAAAATATTTTAGACACCCGATGAGGAACATAAGACAAATGTGGGACTCCAAATAAAAAAGCGAATTCTTTGGAAGGCAACGAATAAAAGGTTCTTGAGTAATTTGTATTACTGCTTTCTATTTTCAAGGGCAATCTGATGCAAAAAATATCTGGCATAGAGTGTAACTAAAATCTCACCTTATATAATGCACATGATTTATTCAGGATGGTTCAGACCTGATTCTCAAGTTAAAGCAACTAGCACAGTCATAATATAATTCAATCACATAATATGTACATCATAGAAGTCAAAAGATGAGCCCAAGTGTAAGAATAAGTCACATATACTCTCAAGGCATAGAGTCACAAGACTCAAGAAGAAACTCCAGCTCTAAGCTCCAACATAAAACATGTCAAAAAGTATAAATATTCAAGTTCTTCCCATTTCATTATCAGTTCAAAAAGAAAAAACAATGGACTTTTTTTTTGGTATTTTTCTTTGGAATTTAAACCCTCAAGAAAACTGTCTAGGAGGTCCATGATCGGGAAAAATCCAAAATGTTTAAGAATTTTACCTACAAGAAAAAAAAATTACTATCCGGTTCAAAAAGTCATCCCTTGAAAAAGAACCGTGGTCATAAGAGGGATGATTTCTACCTAATTTTTTTATTTATTTGATTTTTGGTTTTTTTCAACACACATAAAATAATACAACTAAAATAACATAGAAAATCATTCAAACAATCTCTTCACCCCATATTTAAAATGTGTATTGTCCCCAATGCACACCCATAAATACAAGAGGGTAAAAGAAACTCCCTGGTAGGCCAAAGGCCGAAGCATTAACTGCTCATGGGGTACTCAGACTTGGTTCTTTGTGCGGACACCCCACACTTAGTTCTAACCATCTCACTTGCTTTCGCTTTCTTGAAGTGGCTTTGCTTCCTATGATCCTAGAAAATAAAAATGACACTACAAATAATAATAAAAAAATTAAAATAAAAAAAATCAGTAAAGCTGGGTTGCCTCCCAACAAGCGCTTGATTTAACGAGGCGGCACGATGCAAATCTCTTTTTGCCTCTACCTTGAGCTTATGAATTTAACCCCAAGTTTTGCTTCAAGTTTATAATCATGCTCCCTGGGTGGTTTAAATTCTTGCGAGCCAAAAATCAAATAAATTCTCATGCACTTTTTGGCTCTCCACCGAGGAGTGTCACCTTGCCTAGACGACCTTGAAAATTTTAAAATATAAGGTTCATCTACGTCTTCCCTGGACTCCTTTTTATGCTCGTAAAGATCCATTCCTATTTTACTGTCCAAACATAATTTAGAGAAGTGTTTGGAATTAGATACAACGCGCTCAAATACATGAATTTCAAGATTTTCAACATCCTCAAAATCAATCACACTAGAGTCAACTAAATTTGTATATTCAATGTTCTTGGTTGACTCTAGTATTACTTGTTCAACATCGGCATCCTCAAATTCTAGCTGGTTAGAGTCTTGGTATTCTACTTTGGACCCCTCCATTGGCACCTCAATTTTCATCTCTAATGCACACTGCTCCTAGCTACTATCCATAATATTAATATGTTGAGCATTAAAAGTTTCAATTAGTTGACTTACTTGAGCCTCCAAATTGCGAATAGTTGCATCATGCCTTTGTACCCGCAGTTGTGTCTCATCATTTCTTTCCACGGAACCTTAACATATCCTTGATCTCTTTCAGGCTGTCATCCACGGGTTTTTTATTCCTGTTAACCTCACAATTAAAAGTAGAACCATCACAGTAAGGGAGGATAAGAAATATAAGCACAATCATGAAAGTGACCATCTTGACCACCACACATATCACACACACTTTCACACATAAGATTGAGTTGGTACACATAACTCGCTCTCAAGAATATTTTTGCCATTGGTGATTTCCTCCACAATATGCACAAGGAGGATCAAAAGTAAAAGTACCAACATCAAAACTCTTATATTTCCAAGATGCCATGTTTCTCAAATCAACAAAAAAACAAAAATTAAAAAAACCAAATATTAGAAAACAAAATAAAAGTTCAAATTTTAAACCTAACAATATGTACACCTACGGCTACACTATTAGTTCCCCGGCAACGATGCCAAAATTTGATCACGCCCTACTCTAGTCCTAAAAAGGATAAGCAGTCGCTGCAAATATAACCCGGTCTAAAAATCTGGAGTCGAATCCCATAGAGAACTAAGGCTTAATTAGAACTATTCACTATCACCAAGAAGAAAAGTTTGAACAATTCCTAAGTTATAATATTAAGATTCTTATGTCTAACTAATTAACTATCAAATTAAAATAGTAAATTAATAACTAAAGATACTAAGAGTTGGAGACAAGATTAAGGAGGTCTAGATGTTATGATTTTCCCAATTGTCGGAATCCTTCCTGCGACGTCTCCTATAATTTTTCCTAATTATTCTCTATTGATCGTGAGCACTTCAGGTGTCGTAGTTCTCTCCCAAGCAGCTACAACAATTTACTAGACATATTCTCCCGAACTACACTAGCTGGTACTATCTTACCGCTCACTATGCCCATGTCAAGGCTTTGTTAGTCCTAAACCCACCTTTAAACATGCCATATTAATTCCTCATATATGTTAGGAGTGACGTTGTTCAACAACTACCTAAATATATACCATTTTCCAAGCAATACATAATAAATAGGCACAACCAATTGATGACCATTCAATCAACAGAAATAAGCACGTAGTTGAACAAGTAAAGAAATTCATAGGCTAAATTATATTCAAACTTAAAAAGAATTCATTCTCCAAAAGGTACCATCAAAATCCTAAATAATAAATTAGCTGCTCATAGTTCTATGTGAAAATACAACACTAAAATTTATAACCAACAATAGAAAACAGGAAGAAGAAAGGAAAAACTCGTGGTTGAATCTTCCTCTTTGCTCCAAGTATATTCTTGCCACCAAAGGTGTTGTGTAACCCTAAAATAGTGTCTCCTCCTCCAAAGTCATGTAAAATCATGTTTAATGTGTATTTATATGACCTAGGTAGGGTGGAGGGTCGTCAAATACAATCCAATCTCGGATAGGAGAGCTGGAATCCGCGTCTGCCTTCACGCGTCGCACGCCTATGGACGCAGATTCAACTTTTGCAATTTTTCAGTTTGCGAAGCGATCCGTGCCTTCACTTCACTTCGATGTTTTGTGCTTGAAATTGTCTCCTTTGGCGCGTTTACTCTCGCGCAATGCACGGGCATAGACGAGCTCCCAAGTTTTGCTACCTCACTTCCATTTTGTGATATTTCTTCTTATTTTATTCTACTTTCATCCGAACTCGTTCCTACATATAAAAATATGTAATGAGCATATTTCACTTTAAAAACCACATAAATTTCGTGGCTCATACAAGAATTAATATGCAAATATACACAAAAATATGCATTTTTCATCATTTATTAGCATCCCGCGTTCACGTAAGGAGACATGACATACTTTAAGAGGTGTGATATAGATAGTTCACCATCACGCAATAACAGATAAAACAAGTTGAAAAGTATGATATTATTCAAAATAATTAACGGATGTAAAATA
>ML402617.1:8211-27764 GCA_005239525.1 Nicotiana knightiana | reverse complement strand
GTTGAAAGCTGTCGGGATTTGAAAAGAGAAATAGAAAGGATGATCCAAGAAAATCTGATTGTGGTCACAGACAGTGACACCCAGAATATCACGCAGAATCGTTTACCTGCACATGATGATGCACACTTTGTAGGGATGATGCGTGGTGGCAGGGAGTATGAGAATCCTCTCGGGAACTTGCTAACTGAAGTTGTTGATTTTGAAATTGGAGAAAGCTCTGCTGATTATGATGAGCAAATTTGTGGCTAAATGTCAAGCTTAGCAATTGAAAAGTCATTCCCTCCTTACTAGGAAGGAATAATGGTAGCTTGTTTTGATGTTTTTTCTATTGTCTGGGTTATTTCAGGGTTGTGATCCAGATTTTATTTGTTTTATTGAGTCAAACCCTTCTATCTCTCTGTTCTGTTTGTGTCAGTCTTGTCTGTCTATTTTGTTGCTATTTTCATTATCCGGGTTATTTTAAGGTTGTAACTCAGATTTTAGGTTGTTTCTCTTGTTTTTAAGCCCTTCCATCCTTTACTCAATGAAATACAATCTGTCATTTTATGTCATTCCATGCTTTGTTCCTTTCTCGCTAGTTTTAGTGATATGACATGCATGCGGAAATTTTGGCCAGATCTTTAAAAACTGATTTAGTCTTGAATGAGACAAGTGAAAAAGAGACACTTTTGAGGATGAATAAAGATTTGAGATACTTTGGAACTAAGGTCGAGTGAAATTCACCTTCAAATCATTGTGAAGATAGGGCTTAAGGATGTTTAACAATTGAAGTTTAGTCGAAAGTTTGGCATTAATGGATGGAAAGTGTCTTTCGACCACGACACACCAAGAAGATAGACATGTTCATCAACGCTATGATCGCAAAAAGATAATATGTTTTGGCGTTCTCGAGGCTGGGAGGCCCTTTTTCTTCTATCTAAACACTTTATACCCTTCTCTACCCCTTTTGAGCCTGTGTTATTTTATTTGACCACCCTCTCTTGGAATAAGTGGAGTCAAAAGTCCAAAAAAAAAAAGAAGAGAAAATGAAAAAAAAGTGAAAATGAAAAAAAAAATGAAAAGAAAGGTTCATGTCCCAAGAGTACAAACTGGGCAACTCTTAGAAAGTTCAAATAAAAAAAAAAGAGAAGAAAAGAACAGTCAAAGGTCCACGCCCTCAGAAAATAAAAGCTTGGGTAATTTGTTTTGAAAAAAAAAAAAAGAAAGAAGAAAGAAAGAAAATGTGAAAAAGAAAAGAAAAAACAGAAAAGCATGAGAAAAAGAAAGGAAGATGAAAAAATAGTTAGGTTAGATGTTTGAACTACGTTAGACCTGATTCCTAAAATAATAGGATACGTAGGCAGCCTTACACGGTTCGGTCCAACCAAATAAGAAAAAAAAAATCCAGAAAAATCCCCGGTAGCTAAAATTGGGGCAGCAATTTTACTTCCCTTTTAGAAGATTCGATTCCGAGAGTTGTAAGTTTATAACCCCTCATTTTGAGTCTACTTTAAGCCTTCATGCCAACCCTCCTTTCCAACCCTATCCAAAAACCTTCCAAATAAAGACCTCCCGATATGCCTTCAAGAATGCCAAAAGAAGTATGCAATGAGCAACGATTGTCATGCGATATAGAACACTGTCAGTTTCTCACCAAAGAAAGCATGGAATCAGCAACGGTTGTCACACGACATAGAACACTGTCAAGTTGCTCATAAAAGAAAAAGAAAAAGAAAAGAAAAGAAAAATGAGAGAGTCTTACTAGTGAAAACCCTCATGGGCACTGTAAGGCGATGGTAAGTAGAGAAAAATAAATGAGAGAGACTTGTTGGTGAAAACCTCTCGGGGCACCACTGGTCGAAAGTGAGTCGTAAAGCTGATGCGAAGAATTGGCACAAACAAGCTGACTTCCAAGGTCATAAGAATGGTGAAAGAGAAGATTTGATCAGTTTGATAGATCGACCATTAAGTCCAAAATGCATGCCATGATCATTAAGGCTAGTTACCGCAAAATAAAAGAAAAAGAAAAAGAAAAAATAAAAACAAAAGAAGAGAACTCTTCCTTCTGTCCTTCCGACAGGAGCATTGCTTGTTAATACTTGTTTCTTTGCATCATTGTGCCATTCACTCTGAGTCAGTCCTTGTCAAAACAAGCAAGAAAATATTTCAAAATCTGCTACCAGCCTTTCAGTTGCACAAAGCAAATTTGGCCAGCACATTCAATTGTTACAGTCAACATGCCTCGAGGGTTCATGAAAATGAAAATGGTTTCCCCCCCAAAAAGACTCTTGTCAGCCTACTTGGAACAAGCAAAGATTACTGGTGATTCCCTCTGAGAGTCAAATTGCTCANCCCCCAAATCTGACCTAGGAAGAGAAAAAAAGAAGAAAAACAGCTGCTGGAGGCGGAAAAAAAAATGCAGCTGCTGCTGCTTTCTTCTTCCTCCATAAATGACTTCCCTCAGCCCGAAATTAGCTGAAACTCCAGCTCAAATCCCATACCCGAGCAGCCCCAAAAGCGCTGTCAAACTCATGCCCCCGACCATAACTTCGAACAATAATAAAATCACATGTTGCAATCGCGGGTGCAGTTCATTTGACGCGGTTGCGATGTGTCCAAAACAACAAGTGCACGCCATCGTGACTTGTTCCAAGATAAGTCCATAAATATCAAAAGTGGTTTATATACATATCCCTAAGCTAAAATACCACTTTTAGATAAAGATTCCAAAACTTAGAGAATAAATGAATATCGCCTCAAATAGGCATTTTTAATCGTCATGACCATAGTCATGACTATATAATCTACACTCGGATGTGGCAACTCATGCCCCCAACTCTAACTCCAAACAATAATAAAATCACATGTTGGAATCACGGGTGCATTTCATGTGGCACGATTACACTGTGTCTAAAAAAATAAACAAGTGCACGCCATCGTGACTTGTTTCAAGATAAATCCATAAATATTAAAAGCGGCTAAAAATTGAAAAAGGTTAAAAAGCACAATAGGTTTAAAAAATATGTAAATAATCAGATAATTTAGGCCAAATATTAATAGTTAAGCTGCCGTGCTAGAACCACGGAACTCGGGAATGCCTAATACCTTCTCCCGGGTTAACAGAATTCCTTACTCGGATTTCTGGTTGCAGACAAATCAAAACAGAGTCAAAATTTCCTCGGTTTGGGATTTCAATAAATAAATGGTGTCCCGGAACACCGTAAAAAATCCGGGTGGCGACTCTGAAAACTAAAATAAATCCCAAATCTGAATAATGTCACTTTAATTGGAAAAAACTCCCTTATTACCCTTCATCAATCATCGGGGTAGTAGGAAAAAAGGAGGTGTGACAGCGGGCTCTATCTTTTCTCGAAGTGTAATGACTCAAACTCGAGAGCCTTCGGCCAGACCCCTTTTTTCTTCAAGTGCTAACACCCAATCTGTCAGTTCTTCACTATTCATATCATCTATATTCATCAAACATGCAGTCAAAGGGTCGCCAATAGTCAGGGACGCATCATCTTCTTCCGAGATCACGTTCACGACATCAATAAGAGAGAAGTTGGCGAATTTACTTGGTCGCCTCATAGACTTCTGCACGTTAAACGTGATATCTTCATCATTGAGCCTCATCATAAGTTCACCAGTCTCACAATCGATGAGGGCTCTGCATGTGGCCAAGAATGGCCTTCCCAAGATTATGAGAATTTCCTCATCCACTTTACAATCTAGTATCACAAAATCAACAGGGAACACAAACTTACCCACTTGCACCAATACATCATCCAGAATGCCTGACGAAGCTAGCTGCAATAACATTGAAGTTGGTCTGGCTCGACCGATCCCCAGTCTTTTTTATGGCCAGCGACATCAGATTAATGTTGGCCCCCAAGTCACATAGAGCTTTGGTGAAAGCTAAGTTGCCAATGGCACAAGGAATTGTAAAACTCCCTGGGTCAGACAACGTTTCAGCAATAGGACGCATCACCACCGCACTACAAGTCTAAGTAAGGGTGACAGTAGCCAGATCTTGGAAGTCAAATTTTCAGGACATCAAGTCCTTCATCATTTTAGCATAACCAGGCATTTCCTTCAATGCATCAATCAATGGGATATTTACCTGTATTTGCTTTAGCATGTCTAGGAACTTTTTGTACTGTTCATCCATTTGGTATTTGGCCAGCCTCTGAGTGAATGGAGCTGGCGGTCTCTTTTTTCCAGTGATTTGGGACTTTTCTTTCTCAGCCACCACCTCAACTACCGGCTTCTGGGTTATCTCCACTTCTTTTTCAGCCTCAATCTGCGTACTTGGTTCTCCTTCAGTGGATTGCACTGTTACCTTGGTCAAGTTTGTTGAATCATCAAGTTCAATCGGCATGGGTACCAGTGTCTCGGCCTGCCTACTTTCATGAGCTATCTCCAGTTCCAAGTCTAAGTCCTTGCCATTATGGAGACTCACTGCCGTCAGCTGCCTTGGGCCCTGGTCCATAGGATTTACCTGAGTATCTGCAGGTAAAGTACCACGAGGACGATTGTTCACTGCCATAGATATCTGGCCTAACTGTACTTCAATATTTTTAATAGCTGCATCATGTACATATACTCTCTCACTGATATTGGCATTTGACCCAATAACCTGTTGCATCATAGCTTCTAACCTGGAGAACCCATCTTCTTGCCTTCCCCCCTGTTGATGCTAAGGAGGGTAGTATGCTTGTTGTTGATTCTGATGGTTATAACCTTGTGGCCTCTGATATGGTGCTGCATTACCTTGTGGTCTCAAGACGCCCATATTTTCACTGTTCTGCTGTTGGTGAGGTGGTCTATATGATTGAACTTGCTGACACCAGTTCTTCCCCCTTGTCTCTGGCTTCCATAATTCGACACATAATTCATGTTTTCTGGATAAGGAGGGTGATCACATTCTGAATTCCACTAATTACCAAATGGTTGACTGATGAAAGATGTGCATAAGCCCCCATTGGTTGTATCAACGATGTGTACCTGCTGCTTTTGTCCTGATTCCTCCACCTTCTTAGTTAATATGATCATCTGTGTTATCAAGGTGGCCACGTTCTCTGCAATAGTATTGGATGGATCGAAGGGCACTGAGTGAATGATAGGAATAATGGGTGCATTCCTGGTTGTCCATCCTGAATTCTGCGCTATTTTATCAAGCAAGATATGACTTTCTCTCCATTTTTTGCTCAAGAATGCTCCACTAGCTGAAGCATCAAAATTTGCCTTTACAGTATCAGCCAGATCCATATAAAAACGCTGTCCCAACATCTGCTCAGGAATACCATGGTGTGGACAGATAATCAGCATCCCCTTAAATCGTTCCCATGTCTCCTGTAATGTTTCAAATTGTTTCTATCTGAAGCTCAAGATTTCATCAATTTGTTGAGTTGTCTTGTTCGGTGGATGAAATTTGTTCACGAACTGCTTAACTAACTCCTGCCATGTGGTAATGGAATTGATGGGGAGTGAGTTTAGCCAAGTCTGGGCTGCTCCAGTCACTGAGAATGGAAACAACAACAATTTTATTACGTCCTGAGTGATGTTTGGTTGCCTCTATGTTTTGCAAATCGACAGGAAATTCTTCAAATGCTGTTGGGGGTCTTCGATGTATGACCCTGAGAATAGTCCCTTGTTCTGCAACAAGTGCAACATATTATTTGTAATCTGGAAGAACTCGGCTTGTATTTGAGGGACTAGTATCGCAGTGGACAAATTCTCTGCCGTGGATTGTGCCCAGTCATATAAAGGAGCCTCAACCCCTATTTGCACGACTGGGTCTACCACATCATCCCCATTGTTGTTCCTGTTGTTTGGATCTTCCATGTCGAGTTCAAGTTGTTCAATTGATGGTTGTTGTTTGCTTTTCCGGTTGGCCCAGTTTAGGGCCTTGAAAACTTTCTCGGGGTCTGATAAGGCTTCAAGTACTTCACCAGTTCTCGATGATTTTCTAGGCATGCACATGTACAACCAAGCTAGCAAACGTTAAATTTTCAATGTATAAATGAAAATTGAAGAAAATTGACTATATTTCATAATTTTGTATTTCTTCCAACTCCAATTGATAACATCGTTAATTCCCCGGAAACGGCGCCAAAATTTGATCACGCTCAACTATGTCTAATAAAAGACTAAACGGGCGTTGCAAATATAATCTGGCGTATTACGCCCAGAGTCGATCCCACAGGGAGTTAACGTATCAATCAAGCTTTCAGAATACTTTTACTTAATCAACTTTCTCAAGACTTATGAATATCAATTGGTAATGTTTTACTACTTCTACTGAACAAAATTAATAAACGAAAGATTAACTAACAATGCGGTGTAAACAATTAGAATAAAGGTCTAAGATTATGGTTTCCCCCATCAGTGAACTTCTTTCTTGGATACTTCCTATAGTTTGATTAATTGTCTCTATCAATAATGAACACTCTAGCTACCATAAATCTCTCTCAAGTAATTATGATAATTTACTAGACGCACTCTCTCAAGTTACGCTAGCTAGATTGCATTACAGTTCACTTTAAATTGCACCCGAGGTATCGTTATTTATAATCCAACCTCTAAACCCTCGGTTATGACTTTCGTCTATACTCCGGGAATGGTGTTATTCAAACAACTACCTAAATGCACTCTCTCTCAAGTAGATACATAATAAATAGGCATAGCTAATTGAGGGCCCTTCAATCAAATACAACAAGAACGTCGTTGAACAAATAGAGTTTAATCAACCAATCAAAACTATATTAATATCACAATAAGTTCATCCCCCAACGGGTTCCACCAAAACCTTAGATTAACTAAATTATCTACTCATGCTTATAATAATCAAATCCAAAATAACTTGCAAAATTAAACTACAGAGTAAGGAATAAAAGATGTAAAAATCAATGTTTTGATCTTCTGAGTAGTGTTCCACAATCTCCTCTTGTCTCTAATGGAAAAAGTCTTCTCAAAGTTGTGTTTTTGGGTCTATTTATATGTTTTGGGACAAACCCTAAACGTGTAGGATACTTCTAGTCAAATCGAGAAACACTTAAAGCCTTTAAAACTCGGACTGGGCCGGAACGAGGACCAGGCGTTATGGGCCTAACGCCTAGCCACCCCTGGCGTTAGAGACCAAACGCCCCTTAAACGCCTGGCTACGCCAAGCTTTATTGCCCAAACGCCCCTTAAACCCTGGCTAGGCCAAGCTTTACAGCCCAAACGCCTGGCTATAGCCGGTTTCACTTCTTTTTTACTCTTGAGCGTATTTTTGACGTTTATGCATCCATTTAGCTCGGCTTCCATCTCCAATTCACCTACACATGAAATAGACTCCATTATGCTCAAACGAGGTGTATTTTTACCATTAACGCACATAAAATGTAAGGCACATAATGCGTTAAACCATGAATTCTAGCCACATATCAGTCAACATGGTCAGTGGGGCTGCTATAGATGAGAACCCCTCCACAAACTGACGGTAATAGCCCACCAAAACCCAAGAAGCTCCAGATCTCCGTGGCTGAAGTGGGTTTAGGCCAGTTTTGAACTACCTCAATCTTCTTAGGGTCTAGAAGACTGAATGCCATCTGCTGATACAACGTGCCCCAAGAAAGCGACTGAATCCAACCAAAACTCGCACTTTGAAAACCTAGCATATAACTGACTGTCTCTCAGAGTTTGAATTATAATTCGAAGATGCTGCTCGTGCTCCTCTCGACTGCAGGATTAGATCAAGATATCATCAATAAACACAATCACAAAGGAGTCCAAATAAGGCTTGAACACTCGGTTCATTAGATCCATAAATGTTGCTGGGGCATTTGTCAACCCAAAGGACATCACTAGAAACTCATAATGCCCGTATCGAGTTCGAAAAGCTGTCTTAGGGATATCAGATGCCCTAATCCTCAACTAATGGTAGCCAGACCTCAAATCAATCTTCGAAAACACCTTGTCACCCTGAAGTTGATCAAATAAGTCATCATTCTTCAGCAATTAATACTTTTTCTTGATGGTGACTTTGTTCAACTGCCGATAATATATGCACATCATCATCGATCCATCCTTCTTCTTCACGAACAACACAGGTGCACCCCAGGGCGAGACACTAGGTCTAATGAAGCCCTTATCAAGCAAATCCTACAACTGTCGCAGGGCCATACGATCTGGCGGAATCGAGATGGGTTGAGTGCCCGAAGCCAAATCAATACCGAAATCAATGTCCCTATCGGGTGGAATCCCTGGCAGGTCTGCAGGAAACACTTCTGGAAACTCACGGACAACTGGTACTGAATCCATGGGAGGAACCTCCGCACTAGAATCACAGACATAAGCTAAATAAGCTAGACAACGCTTCTCGACCATACGCCAAGACTTCATATAAGAGATAACCCTACTAGTAGAATGGTCGGGAGTCCCTCTGTACACTAATCGAGGCAACCGTGACAAGGCTAAGGTCACTGTCTTGGAGTGACAATCCAATATAGCGTGATAAGGTGACAGCCAATCCATACTCAAGATAACATCAAAATCAATCATATCGAGAATTAGAAGATCTACACTACTCTCAAAACTCCTAATGGTAACTACACACGAACGATAAACGCGGTCTAAAACAATAGCATTTCCCACAAGTGTGGACACATACAAAGGAGCACTCAAAGAATCACGAGGAACAACCAAATATGAAGCAAAATAGGATGACACATAGGAATAAGTAGAACCCAGATCACATAGGACTGAAGCATCTCTACTGCAAACTGAAACAGTACCTTTCATGATAGCGTCAGATGAATCAGCCTCAGTCATGGCTGGAAAAGCATATCATCGGGGCTGGGGCCCACCACTCTGAACTACATCTCTAGGATGGCCCCTAGCTGGCTGGCCTTCACCTCTAGCTGCCTGATCTCCACCTCTAACTGCCTGATCACCACCTCTAGCTGCCTGACCCCTGCCTCTAGCAATGTGCCTCGGATCACCAGAAGTATAACAGGACCTCAGCTGCTGTGACTGCTACCCCTGAAACTGACCCTGACACCTGAGTAACCAACCTGAAAACTCTGGAGCGGAGGTGCACTAATAGGAGCTGGTGCTTAGCTGGTCGGAATAAGGCATATGAGGGCCACGTCTACCTGAAGCCTCGTGGAATGCCTAGAGTGATAAATCAAACGGCCTTGGATGATGGCCTCTAGCAATAGTGCTCCTGCCTCCAGACGAGGCACTACTAAACCCACTGAAATGACAAGTCCTCATGTCAGACCCCTGACCTCCTTGTGCAAGAACCATCTCAACTCGCCTGGCGACATTGGTAGCAACCTGAAAAGAAATCTCACTCCCAGTCTCCTTAGCCATCTGGAACTTGATAGGCTGAGCAAGTGCCTCAATAAACCTCCTCACCCTTTCTCTCTCGGTAGGAAGCGGAAGAACAACATTACGATCCAGATCTACAAAATGGGTCTCAGAATCTAACTTCGTAACCTCTGGAAGATAAGTACAGACATGTCCGTACCGATCCTCCAGACTCTACTAAGCCTGCTCGTGGATTGTGAGACCTAGGCAACCTAGTGCTCTGGTACCAACTTGTCACGACCCTAAATTCCCACCTTCGGGATCGTGATGGCGCCTAATATTTCACTTGCTAGGCAAGCCAACGTTAAAGGATTATTTAAGCCCAACTTAATCAATTTCAATAACAAAATTAATTTATGCTATATAGAAGCTAAAACTGAAAATGCGGAATAACATAAAGCCCATAATATCTGTTACAATTCAGATCTGGAGTCACAACTCACGAGCTTCAAAGTTTTACAACAAACAGAGTCTGAAAGAAAATACAATTGTTCTGAATGAAAAAAAACAATAAAATAAGGAAACTAGGAAGGGCTCCAAGGTCTACGGACGCCAGCAGATCTACCTTGAGTCTCCAATAAGCAAATTCAACTGCTAGCCTCACGATTGTTGATACCCAATTTTTCCCAAAATATTTTTAAAGTTGCATATATACCTTTAAAATCATTCATTAATAGCAATTGGTGTTTTTTCATAATTATTCTGCATTTTTATTAATTTATCTAACATTTTATTTCCAATAAATAATTATAAAATTGCATTACAAATGATTTCAAGAGAATTACTTGATTTAATTTATTGTTTATGGTCCTAATAAGATAAATTATTTCATAAATTGCAATTATATCCCAAACATATAATTTTGTACTATTTTCTACCAAAAATTAGTTCTCTATATTTTTAAATACCAAATAATCATTTTTTTTAAAATTATTTCCATGCATTGAATTCTTTTTTAATTAGCAATTATGTTGTAAATTATTTCGACTAATTTAATTCGGGTATTTAACAAATGGCCTATATCTATTTCAATTATAGCCTAAATTATATCCAACCCAAACACCTAATTATAACCTGGCCCAACAGATCCAAGCCCAAACCTAAATCCAACCCGACCTAGTCCGCTTAAATCCTGGCCGTTGATCATTTTTTATCAACGGTCCAGGTTTTCCCTTACCATAATTAACCTAACAATTAGCCCCCCAAAACCCCTCATTTCCCTCATCCTCTCCGCCGTCACCCCTCTCATTCTCTCTCAAACTCCCTCTGCCTAACCTAACTCCCCTTCGTCGGTTGCTTGCTTGCCGTTAATAATGGTGGTTCACCATCACTCCTAGCCCTAATGGCTCTCCTATGGCCGGGATTCATGTTGTCTTTGAGGTCCTCAAGGGACCAATGGCCATTCACTCACCCCTGGGCCTGTTTTCACCATTCTCAGGCCACCATGCCTCGATTGAGTAAGATCGTTCTATTTTCTTGCTAGACCTATGATTTCTAAGCCGGAATCTCTCTATCTCTGGGTTGTTCTTCTATGAAACCCTATTTTTATATCTTGACTCGTTAGATCTAATAGATCTAAGTGTATTTTGAGTTATTTCACTGTTTTCCATGAGAAACTTTCTGATGTTTTCAAAACGTCTCTTCATCTCCATAACTAGGGTTTCTTAACCCCTTTTTCAAAACGACTTTTCCTCTGATTTTAAGTGTTATTCTATAATATTTACTATGTTTAAACAGTTTATTTAGGTTTTCCCTTTAACCTGATTAACTGTGTTAAAACCCCTAATTTCTTGTCTTAGTTGTGGGTTCTGAGTCTGTCTACGCTGATTTGTTCATTTGACTAGTCTGTATTTTTGATTCTCATGAATATGCTTTGATTAATTAGAATATTCTATGATTTTTGCGCTAATAATGTCTTATTAGGGTTTCTGATTTTTCTCTTCTGGTTATACACTGTTCACTTGTTATTCATGGCAGTCGATAATGTTTCCCTTAATATTAGTACTATTTTCTGATTCTTTGAATCCCTGATTTCTTGTGTTGATACTCTTTACTGATTTCTGACTAATTTTCCTGTTTTACAACCTTTAAATTATTTTCTTACCTTATTATGTGACTGACTGCATTATTAGTTGATTCTTACTGTTATTTCCTTAATTAGAACTTTATGAATCCATCCCAAATTACTTGTTCTATACCTACAGTGTTTGAATTCTTTCCTTAATTGTTATACTCCAGCTATGCGATTTCTTTCCTTAACTTGTTTTGTATTTTTTACCGTTGGTAAATCACTCCCTTAATTAAGGGAAGACTTGGACTGATTTTATTCTTAATTGATTCCGAGTTCTATAAGTACTAAACAGTTTGATTCGTACCTTATTTACCTAGCTTTCAAACTACTATATATACTGCCCTCTTCTACTCTCATTACACAATATCCTACACACACGAACTCACATTAGTTCACAACTCTCTCATACACTCAAAAACTCTTTTTCTTACTATTGTTACTGAATTAGCCGGCTGCAAACCAAGGCTAACTATTGCACTTTCATGTTCTTCACTTTGTGTCTATTCTCCTTACTGGTATGTTCTAATTTTAAATTCAAGTTGCAAAATCAATGTGTTTCTTTTACTGCTTTAGTTTATCATTTTACTAATCTAGTTCTGTCTATTGTTTGCTTCTCAACATGTGTTTAACTTGTTTTACTTAGTATACTAGTTATGTTCTAACCCCCTTTTTAGGATCAACCTATTTATGGACATGTTTACTTCTTGTGTAATCTGTCTCCATGTGACTCCACCCTGTCTTTGAATGCTTGTCTATGAGTTGCCTAGTTCTGATATGCACCTATTATGAAACTGTTACCTTAAGTTGTTCTGATTATATGCTCAATTCTGTTTGATACCACTATGTCCTTTATTATTTGTTCTGAAATTCATACTCTTATACTATGTTTATATCATTAGTTATCCCCAATCCCACAAGTCCCTAAGCACTTCCAATTCTATGCAACCATGTCCCCAATTAGAAAATTCTAGAACCATGACATATTGTATGCTATTCTTTGAAACTTCTATGCTTATGATTGTTATGTGCTCACCTAGGGTGTTGTATCTGTCCCCAACCCCCTTATCCCTTTGTGAAGGACTGTTGTTTGAGTGTTGCTGAACCTATTATGTTCTGTATTTGATCTACTGTTTGTTTAATTACCCTAATCTTGTTCAAACTATCTTACTACTAAACCACTTCATACTTTTATAAACTTCAACTGAGTCTTTTCAATATTTTTTTATACCAAAGCATTTTCAAAACCATGTCAAGCACTCTCACTCTACTCTTAGGTCCTTAAGTTTTGCCCCTCCAATGTGTGATTGCTTTAGGATTCCTGTGAGATCCCTCTAAACTCTGATGCACTAGGGCTGGCTCTTCCACACTGCACTTACTCAGCTCTGGCTATGAAATCTAGGTATAAGCACTGTCCGGGATCCTTGAGGTCCTTAGGGAACTCTGACACACCCGAACATGAGAAAGGCTATGAAACTTTAACAATTGAGGTTATGAACACCTGGTATATATGGGCATGCTTCAGGTTCCCTACAATTTAACTTCTTCTTTTCTATCTATTATTTAATTCATTCAGCTACTGGTCTGTAATAATTATTTGTAAACAGATATTGGGGATGGCTAGTGAAATGGGGAGGGTAGCCATATAGTTCTGTTAACATCATCGGGTAGAAATCATGTTTTAAGCTTTAAATTGTTTCTATCTGCATTAGAATCTATGTTTTAGGACCAGCATGTTCATTCAAACCATGCCAAGCATGCACTAGATACCATGTTCCTAGGATTTCATGTCTACTGTTTCAGTATCTCATCCATGCTTTATGGTTATCGCTTAGAAATCCTGCTCCTAGGACAATAAACAACGTTAACATAAAAGCTATTACTCCTGTGCATTCAAAATCATGTCTCCATCACCCTATAACTCTTTGTGCATTTTAGAAATCATGCCTTTAGGAATTTTGTGTATCCTGAAATTATGTCTTAACCATCCTGCATTTATATGTGCATATTAGATATCATGCTCTAGGATTTTGTTTACATCTGCTTAACCACGCCTAGTTTAACTATTGACTCACGAAAAGGTAGAAATAGTGTCACATCTAGTTGTCTTGCTCTTAATAAAACTAGTAACAAGCTTTGCATAATCGTATCACCTAGAACAACATGCTTTTAGGTAAAATAACTTCTGAATTATTTTTTTACAATTCTGGTAATTATTATGCACAATCCCACGCCTAGGCAAGCCTTAGGTAATCAATCTCTTTAAAAACTGGAACACTGCTTGGTTGTGTTTACTGTTTAAAGACCCATGTTTTAAATCAGTAGGAAAACTGATTAGGTCCTTGCTATTAAGTTTATAAATAAAGCTGCATATTTCTGTGCATTGACATTCACTTAGATATCCTATCTTAGGATCCTGTCTAATAAAACTGCCTCTTGTTTGTGTTTGAGGCATGCTGATTATGTGCATTACTTATGGAGGTAAATCTGGGCCTCATAACTACGTTCCTGCATTTATCTGATTAGTCCTATTTGTTCTTTCATGTCACTTAGAATTTTATCCTTTTAAAACCTTAGGGGTCTGTCTAGAACTACCTATACTTAGAGGTCCTAAATTCCTCCAGAACCATTAAGAAGGGACGGGTAATAGCATGCATAGAGATCGCTAAATAAACTCGCTTAATAACCGCTAAGGGGTGAGGTAAAGGGTAGATATGGATATCATGACCGGTGCGCTAATGCCACGTGTAGCCCCTCACTGAGGAGTGATTACCGGGCATTGCATTGATGTGATCCTATAGGATAAACAACTTAGGACTCCCCTATCCCCTACATATGTGTGCTTAGACTGCGAATCTTTTCAAAATCATTACTTATTTCCATGTGTATACTTTGACTGCTTATTTTCTACTTGCTTAAATTCACAAAGTTTGTTTGGCCAGCAACCACAGTTGTGGACTTTGAGGGGTGCCTAACACCTTCCCCTTGGAGTAATTTCAAGCCCTTACGCAATCTTTGGTTATTCAATAGTGTTATTATAACCCTTAATAGGTGCCCTAACTCACCTTAATTTGTTAGGTGGCGACTCGTCAAGTCCTTCACATCCCTTTTCCCAAAAGGAAATGAATTGTCCCAAAATCGTCAAAAACCCTGACCGATCCGAAAGGAGAGGAAAAAGGGGATGCGACAACGATCAACTAGGGCCGGTACAAAATTTTGCACAAGAAATGCAGAGTGTAGTGTGAGTACAACCAACCCCATGTACTCGTAAGTGTCGAGCCTAACCTGGACGAAGTAGTGACGAGGATATGACAAAACACCCATATAATAAACCTATGTAGATAACAGTATATGTACAATATAACAACAAGTAATAACCAAACATGTACTATTGGTAGGGGGACATGCTAAGGGGGTACAAGATATAAGAGATACAACAGAAATGATAACCAGAACAGTCAATATGCCTTTAACCAGTGAAAACAATTAAACACAATAAAGAAAATTGCATGGCATCACCCTTCGTGCTTTCTCAACCTCTTAATGAAACAATGATACATCACGGCATCACCCGTCGTGCTTTTACTCTCAACCTCACAATAATAGATACGTCACGACATCACCCATCGTGCATTAATACTCACTATATGTCACGACATCACCCGTCGTGCATTAACACTCACAATATGGCACTCGTGCATTAACACTCACAATATGGCACGATAGCACTCTTCGTGCATTAACACTCTTCCTTACCACATAACTGTATTGGTAAAAAAGAGTTTCACACATAAGCCAGCTTTTGACAACTCAGCCAGTCACGTGGACACGGGAAAATGTGACAGCTGGATGTGATTTTTTGAAGAGGTACGGTAGAAAGAGTTACGGTACAAAGAGGCACGGTTCAGTAAACCCACGAACTTATCAGCCACGGGAAACTCAAATTGATCAAAATGGGAGAGAGGCACGGTCATAATGAATCTAGACAAAGCTACGGGCAGATTCAATGACCCACAATTGATTACTTGAACGTTATTTAACCGAACCCCAATTACCGTTATCCTTTGTAACGCCTCATTGATGTCATAATTAGTCATTAATGAGTAACCATAGCAAGAGTCATACGTTATAATAATCTCTTATATAAGGGAGGGGAATACAGCTTGTAAAGGCATCTGATTATCGAATACAATCAACCTCGATTTTCTATATTTCTGCAATATTATCTATTATTCATTTTTCTCCATTACCTTGATTATCAGTGACCCGTATTCATCTTAAAAATAAGTTTTAGTCAAAGGGTCTAATTCTTTGGTTAAACAAATTGGTTCCGTTACCGGGAACCTGATAATCTTTGTTTACTTTTCAAGTGATATCCTCTTAATTATGCCAAACCCCAACGACAACAACCAGCCAAGGAGTAGAACCCCAGTTCCATCGCCTTCAGGAACCCCACGTGGTTCGAGGGAACAACCTGCAGAAAGATCGAATAACAAGAATGGTGATAATGATCAAACTGTGGAACAAGATCGTGTAAAGCAAATGATTGCAGAGTATGTGAGCCATGATTTGCAAGAATTTGTGAGAGGATTATCGGCAGCGTTACCTACACCGCCGACGCCACCCCCAATAACACCATCACCATGGAAAATCCTCAATCTGGGTTGGCAAACTCAAGAAGAGGAGATACTCCTAATGAATCTCTCGTAACGAGACCAGTTATATCTAATAACTCCGAATTACAAAATTTACTACTAACCATGCAGAAACAGATGAAGGAGCAGAACGATCGCATCGAACAAATTCCTGGAGTACAACATATCATCAAAGGCATCGATGTTGATAGATATTCTCAACAACCTTGGAAGCCAAGTGCGGCATCCTTGCCTATACCCAAGAAGTTTAAAATGCCTGACGTTCCCAAATATGATGGAACAACTAACCCACGCGACCATGTGACTGCTTTCACTACTGAGGTAAAAGGCAACGACTTAACGAGACAAGAGATTGAATCAGTCCTTGTCAAAAAATTTGGGGAAACACTTACCAAAGGGGCCCTGACCTGGTATTCTCTTCTCCCTGAAAATTCTATTGACTCTTTTGCTGAGCTTGCAGATTCGTTTATAAAAGCACACTGTGGTGCACAAAAAGTTGAGAAGAGAATAGAATACATATTCAAAATAAAACAAGGAGACACGGAACTACTCTGTGAGGTTGTAGACAGGTTTCAACGAGAAAGAATGCAGTTACCCAGGGTGCTTGATAATTGGGCAGCCATGGCATTTGCAAGAAACCTGAAGGATAAAAGCTTAGAAGCCACGAGACAACTTAAGGAGAGTCTAAGATAATTCCCCGCTACAACATGGAACAATGNTCCTGAATCAGATAGAAGATCAGGTAAAAATAGGTACGATCCTTACTTAGGACCCTCGGGACGCGATATCCGTCCTAGGTTCGAAAATACTAGGTCGGACTATAGACCACAAAGAAGAGATGTAGTCTCATCCTCGTCTAGATCCAGAAAAGATCGAGATGAACGACCTAGAGGTAGTACTCAAATTGGGGATCATACCTTTAATGTAAGTACTACTGAACTTGTCTCAATATTGAGGAACATGGGAGACAAGGATAAGTGGCCCAAAGATATGCGGTCAAATCCAAGTAAAAGAAACCCAGATCAATGGTGTGAATTTCACAACGATCATGGGCACAAAACTGCGGATTGCAGATTTTTACAAGGTGAAGTAGAAAATTTGTTAAAACAGGGCTATTTAATTGTTTAGTGATAAAGGTAAACAAGCATATATGAGGAACAGGCAGGAGCCCCCAAATCCTCCTTCTCCAAAACGAACCGTTAATGTAATATACGAGGGGAAGAAGTAAACAGAGTGATTTGCAAAACAACCACAAAGTTCACAATTACAAATGGGAAACGGGCTCGTGGAGAAGATGATATAACCTTTGATGATGCAGATATCAGCGGATTAATGCTTCCGCACAACGATTCTCTGGTAATATCTTTACTTATTCATGACACTAACGTAATAAGAGTGTTGATTGATCTAGGAAGTTCAGTCAATATCATTTTGCTAAGAGTCGTGGAAGAAATTCTACTGGGGAATCAAGTAATCCCAAAAGCACGAGCCATATGAGGGTTTGATAAATCTACGGTTATAACAAAAGGAGAAATTGAGCTTAGCACTTATGCTGAGGGGGTGATCAAAAGTGCCAGGTTCTAAGTCATCGATACTGACATGGCTTATAACGTGATAATTGGAAGGCCATGGATCCATGACATGAAAGAGATACCCTCCATGTTGCATCAGGTAATTAAATTTCCCTATGAATGGGGGATTCAATAAATCAAAGGAGATCAGCAGACTGCAAGAAATATAAACTCTGTGGTACACTACAACAAGAAAATAGAGGTGGAAGAATTACGAGTTAAGGGAATCTCCCAAGAAGGTAACACAACCCAAACAAGCATGGAAGGAATTACTACCCAAATAAGTACGGAAGGTATTATTGCTGAAACAAGTACGAAAGAAAATACTTACGAGAAGGAAAATCAAGTTACCACGGAAGGTATACTATACAACACTGAAACAGATTCCAGACCGAACGTCATTCGTGAACCAGAGGAAGATGAGCACATCAAAACAACTACGGAGGAGCTCGTAGCTATTCCATTATCTGAACAAAATTCNAATTACTACCCAAATAGGTACGGAAGGTATTATTGCTGAAACAAGTACGAAAGAAAATACTTACGAGAAGGAAAATCAAGTTACCACGGAAGGTATACTATACAACACTGAAACAGATTCCAGACCGAACGTCATTCGTGAACCAGAGGAAGATGAGCACATCAAAACAACTACGGAGGAGCTCGTAGCTATTCCATTATCTGAACAAAATTCTGAGCAGAAAGTGTATATAGGCACGAGGCTAGGCCCCGCTCGAAGAGGTAAGTTAATTGATTATTTAAAGGCTAACGCAGACTGCTTTGCGTGGTCCCACTCAGATATGACAGGCATCCCATCAGAAGTGATGACTCATAAACTAAATGAAGATTTATCCTTCATACCTGCTAAGAAAAAGAAAAGAAAGCAAGGACCATTCAAGAACCAAGTGATCGATGAAGAGGTACAAAACTCTTCAAGATTTTTTCCATACAAGAGGTAATGTACCCTAACTGGCTAGCAAACACCGTGGTAGTACCTAAATAGAATGGAAAGTGGAGAGTATGCGTAGATTATACTGACTTGAATAAAGCATTCCCCAAAGATTCATTCCCATTGCCACATATAGATCAAATGATTGATGCCACAACAGGTCATGAATTATTGAGCTTTTTAGATGCATATTCTGGTTATAATCAAATTAAAATGAATCCCTCAGATGAGGAAAAAACTTCCTTCATTACAAACAGGGGACTTACTGTTATAAAGTTATGCCTTTTGGCTTAAAAAACGCTGGAGCCACCTATCAAAGGTTAGTGACTAAAATGTTCCAAGAACATCTTGGAAAGACGATGGAAGTCTATATTGATGATATGTTGGTAAAATCAACACAAGCACAAGACCATTTCCAGCATCTCTCTACTGCTTTTGATATTCTACACAGGTATAATATGAAGTTAAATCTAGAGAAATGCACATTTGGAGTGCAATCAGGTAAATATTTGGGTTTCCTTGTGTCAAACAGAGGAATAGAGGTAAATCCCGCTCAAATTAAAGCTATAGAGGAAATACCTGATATTTTAACAAATAAAAAGGAAGTTCAAAGACTAACAGGGAGAATAGCAGCTTTGGGAAGGTTTATTTCTAAGTCTTCCGAAAAAAGTTTTAAATTCTTCTCAGTTCTCAAAAAGCAGAATCAGTTCGAATGGACTGAAGAATGTCAGCAAGCCCTCAAGAATCTGAAGATTTATCTATCGAAACCACCACTGCTTTCAAAGCCAAAAGAAGGGGAAAGATTGTACATCTACCTGGCTGTCTCAGAAATTGCTGTAAGTGCAGTATTGGTAAGAGAAGAAAAAGGTAAACAATCACCTGTCTATTAGGTAAGTAAAACTTTGCTAGATGCTGAGACTAGATATCCACATCTGGAAAAGTTAGCTTTAGTTTTAATAATTGCATCTAGAAAATTA
>ML402616.1:24712-49614 GCA_005239525.1 Nicotiana knightiana | reverse complement strand
TCGGCCAAATCCGAGTTTTGACGGGTTTAAGTGTTTTCCAATTGAAATAGAAGTCTCCTACATTGTTAGGGTTCACCCTAAACCTATAAATAGAATCCTAAAACACAACTACAAGGGGAGGATCAAGAGGAGATTCGAGATTAGAGGGGATCAAAAGGAAAAACATCAATTTGTACATATTTTCTTCTTTACTTTGTAGTTTAATTATGCAAGTTATTTTACATTTTATTCTTATGAACACGTTTAGCTAATTTCTTGTGGAACCCGTTGCGGAATAAACTTATTGTGATATTAATATAGCNAACTACGTTCTTGTTGTAGTTGATTGAAGGGCCCTCAATTAGCTGTGCCTATTTATTATGTATCTACTTGAGAGAGAGTGCATATTTAGGTAATTGTTTGAACAACACCACTCCCAGAGTATAGACGAAAGTCATAACCGAGGGTTTAGAGGTTGGATTAGAGATAACGATACTTCGGGTGCAATCTAAGTGAACTGTAATGCAATCTAGCTAGCGTAACTTGAGAGAGTGCGTCTAGTAAATTATCATAATTACTTGAGAGAGATTTATGGTAGATAGAGTGTTCACGATTGATAGAGACGATTAATCAAGCTATACGAAGTATCCGAGAAGTAAGTTCACCAGCGGGGGAAACCATAACCTTAGATTCTTATTACAATTGTTTATACCTTAGCATAGTTAATATTTAGTTTTAATATTTAGTATTAGTAATTTAAATAACATCAGGTGACAGCTGAGTAGTATTTTAACAGCTTGCTTGGTACGTCAATTCCCTGTGGGATCGACTCTGGGCATAATACCCTAGGATTATATTTGCAACGCCCGTTTGGTCTTCTACAAGACATAGTTGAGCGTGATCAGTCGCTCAGCTGCTGGAAGGTAGGCTAGACTCCCCAAGCTATCTGCTCTGCGACTCATGGCATCGGCCACTACATTGGCCTTCCCCGAATGATATAGAATAGTGAGGTCATAATTCTTGAGAATCTCCAACCATCTCCTCTGATGAAAATACAGATCTTTTTGCTTAAGTAGATGCTGCAAGCTACGGTCATTAGTGAAAATCTCACAAAGCACTCCATAAAGTAATGACGCCAAATCTTCAAGGCGTAGACAATAGCTGCTAGTTCAAGATCGTGCATTGGATAATTCTTCTCGTGCACCTTCAACTGTCTGGACACGTAGGCAATCACCCTACTATCTTGCGTCAAAACCGCTCCAAGGCTAACTCTCGAGGCGTCACAATAAACTGTATAAGAACCTGAACTCGTAGGTAAAACCAATACCAGATATGTAGACAAAGCTCACTTAAGCCTTTGAAAGCTCTCCTCACACTCCTTAGTCCACCTAAAGTAAGCACCCTTCCGGGTCAGTCTGGTCATAGGTGCTGCAATAGATAAAAATCCCTCTACGAAACGGCGATAGTACCCTACCAAACCAAGGAAACTGCGAATCTCAGTAGCTGATGACGGTCTAGGCCACCTCTACACCTCCTCTCTATTCTTTAGATTGACCTGAATACCCTCACTGGACACCACGTGCCCCAAGAAGGCTACTAAGTCAAGGCAGAACTCACACTTCGAAAATTTAGCATACAATCTCTTCTCCCTCAAGGTCTGAAGCACAACTCTAAAATGATGCTCATGATCCTCCCGAGATTTGGAATACACCAGGATATCGTCAATAAACACGATGACAAAAGAATCTAGATAAGGCCGGAAGACACTGTGCATCAAGTGCATAAAGGCTGTTAGGTCATTGGTCAGCCCGAATGACATACCCAGAAACTCATAATGACCATATCTAGTCCTGAAAGCAGTCTTCGTAATGTATGGCCCCCGAATCTTCAACTGATGATAGCCGGAACACATGTCAATCTTGGAAAATATCCTGGCACCCTGCAACTAATCAAACAAGTCATCTATATGAGGCAAGGGATACCGGTTCTTCACCGTAACCCTGTTCAGCTGCCGATAATCAATACACATACGCATAGAACCATCTTTCTTCTTTACAAACAACACCGGTGCACCCCAAGGTGAAACACTCGGCTGAATAAACACCTTATCTAGAGTTCCTGAAGTTGCTCCTTTAATTACTTTAGCTCCGCTGGTGCCATACAATAAGGTGGAACAGAAATAGGCTGAGTGCCTGGCACCAGGTCAATACCAAAGCCAATGTCCATGTCAGGTGGCATGCCTGGCAGGTCTGAAGGAAACACGTCCGAAAAATCACGGACCACAAGAACCGAATCAATAGCGGGAGTCTCACCACTAACATCCCTCACAAAGGCCAAATATGATAAACACCTCTTTTCAACCATATGTTGAGCCTGGAGTTAGGAAATCACCCTGCTAGGCACATACTCAGAAAAACCTCTCCACTCAACCCTCGTACATCCTGGCATAGCTAAGGTCACGATGTTAGCGTGACAATCAAGAACAGCATGACACGAAGATAACTAATCCATGCCCAATATCACATCAAAATCGACCATGCTGAGTAACAGTAGGTCTACTCGGGTCTCCAGACCCCAAATAGATATCACACACGAACGATACACACGGTCCACAATAATAGTATCTCCCAGCAGAGTCGACACATGAACAAACGTAACTAATGACTCACGAAGCATATCTACTAAATGGGCAAAATATGACGAGACATAAGAATATGTAAAACCAGGGTCAAAGAAAGCCAAAGCATCTCGGTGAAGATTTAGACAATACCTGCGATCACTGCATCGAAGGCCATAGTATATGGCCTAGCTGGAAATGAATACATACTGGCTTGATCTCCACCTGCTTGAAATCCCCATCTAGGGCGACCTCTAGCTAACTGACTACCACTCTTGGCTGTCTGGGCGGGTAGTGAAGTAACTGGAGCTGAAGTCGAGGGCTGGCCTCTCTGCTGAGAAGAAACACAAGAATGATGTGGACACTTCCTCCACATGTGCCCAAACTCTCTGCACTCAAAACAACTCCCTGGAGCTGGAGATGGGGACTGATAGAAACCCCTCGCACCAGAATGGCCGCTAGAAGAATCATGCATAAAGGAACTCTGAACTGGTGGTGCTCGAGCTGCACTCTAGCCTAGGAGGGCACCGAATGAAGAACGTCCTGGCTGAGAACTGCGGGGACCATGCCCTGAAGATGCACCACTATAGGCTCAGAAGACTAACTAAGGAGGCCAGAATGAATGGCCTCTACCATGCTGAAATTGCCTCCATAGAAGGAGCACCACTAGAATCACCCGATCCACGAGGCCTCTTGGCCTCCCTCTCCTCCCGCTCCTGGCGGCGAACCGACTCAATATCTCGAGTAATGTCAATAACCTTCTCGAATATAGCATCTGATACTATCTCCCGAGTCATGAATAGGGAAGCTGATAAGTGAGGCCATCAACAAACCTCCTAATCCTCTCCCTATGAGTAGGGACCAACGCAGTGGCTTGACAAGCCAAGTTTGAAAACCGCATCACATATTGCATCACCGATAGCTCCTCCTGCGCAGCTGCTTAAAATATGTGCGATGCTCCTCCCTGTGAGACTGGGGTACATACTTCTCCAAGAAGATAGTGGAGAACTATTGCTAGGTAAGGGGTACTGAACCAATAGGCCTACGACTCTCGAAAAACTCCCACAAAGTGAAAGCAGCACCAAAAAACTGAAAAGTAGCAAACGAGACTCCACTAGTCTCCAGAATCCCAACAGTACACATCCCCTTCTAACACTTATCCAGAAAACCCTGAGCATCCTCGCCCTTAGCACCACTGAATGTCGGAGGCTGAAGTCTACTAAATCTCTCCAGTCTACGATGCTCGTCCTCTGGCTTATTCGGAACAAGGAAGTCCCGAGTTGGAGAAAATGGCTGGGTTAGAACCGCCCCTGGTGTCCGATGGCTCTGAGTAACCTACTCAGATGTCCGGGCAACTGGAGTCTGACTGCCTCCCCCGGCCTGAGAAGTAGCGGCAACTACCTGAGCAAGGGTGGTACATACAGTCAAGGTCTCCTGAAGACCCGGAATAACAATAGACATCGCCGGTGCCTGAGCCTGTCCCATTGGAGCATCTGGCGCGGGAACCTGATCCTGAATAGTAGAAGGATTAACTGGTATTGCTCCTGCCGTTGCACGGGTTGGTTCCCTACCTCTACCACGGCCTCGACCTCTTGCTGGTCTAGCTAGGGGCTGATCACCATGATCGGTAGCGCGAATCCTCACCATCTATGAGAGAATGAAACAACAGAAGTTTAGATTTCCAGAGTTAACAAAAATGGCACGACATAATTCAAGAAAAAATTGACTGTTCCTAAGGGTTCTGCAACCTCTCGAAGATAAGTACAGACGTCTCCGTACAGATCCGCAAGACTCTACTAAACCTGCTCATGACAGTTGAGTCCTATGTAACATAGGCTTTGGTACCAACTTGTGACGACCTAAATCCTAACCGGCCGTGATGGCGCCTACCGTGGAACTAGGCTAGCCAATAACCACATATTTACAGATTCTTTCCAAAATTTCCATCTAATTTCCCACATTTCATAGACATAAATAAATTACTGAATCTATTAAGCAAAACAAACAGCTAAACAGTCTAAAACCATCCCCAAGATCCGGAGTCAACATTTCATGAGCATCTAAGGAATATACAAAAAATTCTACTATAATAATACAAAACCTCAGAACGAAGAACTAGGTACAAAATAAGAAGGAAAAACAGAGATGTTGCAGACACTGAAAAGCTGCCTCTATGTCCCGACTCCGGCTCCGCACGGAAATAGATGGCTAACGCTCGGTATCAGCACCTGTATTTGCACACAGGGGTGCAAGGAGTAATGTGAGTACGCCAACTCAGTGGTTATGGAAATAAATCAAGTCTAAATAATAAGGAACACATAAAATCTAATCATCAGTCACAATAAGCATAGCTCGCAGTCACTCAGTATCAGCCCCTCGGGCAACCTCACTGTCACTCATGCCTCCCAATCACTCGTCACTCGGCACTCGGCACTCAGCAGGTACATGCGCTCAATGGTGGTGTGTCCAGACTCTGGAGGGGCTCGTTCAGCTCAAGCGCTAAAATAAAGCCACCTCGTGGCATATCATATCCTCACTAATCAGGCCCTCAAACTCACTCAGTCAGCAACTCTCAAAAAGCTCCTCGGGCGTATCAGTAAAATGGGGTATTCGACCAAAAACATCATTTTATATCTAAAAATAGTGTAAATAAGGCCGAGTTTTGAAATCAGTTAAACATAACATGACTGAGTGTAAATCATAAGTCAACAGCGTGGCGAAAAATAGTAGTAAAAAAACCCCAAGTGGTCTAAACAAGTCGTCACGAGGCTCCAAACATGGCTTACAGCCCAAATATAGCAGTAGTTTTAGATCGCAATTTAACATATGGTTTAGAGTAAAATACACAGCTCAATAGTTGCCATGGAGAGGATCAAGTCCAAATCTAGAAATTAGTGCATGCCACACACTCGCCATCTGGCGTGTGTGCCACTCTAATAATAGTGAGAAATACGAAGTCCGGGGTTTCATACCCTCAGGACAAGATTTATAGCCATTGCATACCTCCACCGGGCCACAATACTAATCCGCGATGCTCTTTCTCCTCGAATAGGTTCCCGATTGCTCCGAATCTAATAAAAACTAGATTAACATCAGCAATATATGCTAAAGGAACAAAACCCAATCGAAAGCTATCAATTTAAAGCACAATTTCCCGAAATTGGCCAAGCCCGAGTCCCGGGCCCACATCTCGAAATTCGATAAAAATCACGTCACAAGAATCCTTATCCCTTCCCGAGTCTATACATATAAAATGTATCAAAATCTGACAACAAACAACCCCTAATCTCCTTAATTACAAGTCTCAATTTTCCAAGCCCCAAACCCCCAATCTATGCCATTTACTCCACAAATTCCAAGCCTAATATAATAACATGGAAACGAGTTTATAGTCCGAGAAACATACCTCCATTGAAGACTCTCGAAATCCTCCTTCAAATTTCTCCTAAATTGGCTCAACCCGCATGCAAAATGATGAAAAATGCCAAAATTTCATGGAGCCACCCATTGATACCTCCTGCCCAGTTAATCCGCACCTGCGGACCATTCTTCACACTTGCGGACTTGCACCTGCGGTGCGCACCTATGCGATTCCGCAAAAGTCCAAATTCCGCACCTGCGACTCCGTAGGTGCGGTCCCACACTGAGCTGCCCAAATTCTGCATCTGCGGATTCCTTTATGCTTCTGCGCACCCGCACCTCTGGCTCCCCATCCGCAGGTGCGGCCACACCAGTAAAATGACACCAGCAACAACTTTGCTGCAAATTCCTAAGTCCAAACCTCCGTTAACCATCTGAAATCAATCCCGAGCACCTCGGGGCCCCAACCAAACATACCAAGAGATTCCATAACCTCATTCAAACTTAGTAGAGCCTTCGAAACACGAAAAACAATGCAAAAACACCAAAATCACATCAAATTCAAGCATATGAACTTTGAAACTTCTAAATTTCACCAAGGATGCCGAAACCATCCAAAACACATCCGATTGACCTAAAAATTTACACACATATCTAATAAGAGTAACTCTTGAGTAAACTATTAAACTAATAAGAGTTGTGTTGTCTAACTTCATTCATAAATGAAACTTGAATTTTTATAGAATCAAAATATAAATTATTTTCGAATTTGATCATTTCTTATATTAGGTTGAATTTTATCTACTCCATTTTCGATTTTAAAGTGAACATTTACCTTACAAAAAATTTTCTTTTTACTTTAATTTACGTTTAACTCATTGTATTCAGTAATTTATTATTTCACATAATATCTTGAATGATGGAGAAAAAGAAAAAGTTATCACACATTCGCGTGAAAAAAAACTTTTCTTTTTTGTGCGTATTTGACCCCATATCAGAGTTTTGATGGTTTTGTTAAGTCTAGCTGGTGATTTTGGACTTCTACGTATGGCTGGATTTGCATTTGGATGTCTCTAGAAGGTTTCTGTACTATTTGACGAAAGATGGCAATTTGAAGGTTTGGAATGTTCATAAGTTTGATCGGGAGTTCACATCGATGTTATCATGTTCAGATTATTGTTCCGAGAGGTTGAATAGGTTCGATATGTCATTTGGAACTTGTGTGCAAAATTTGAGGCATTCCGAGTTGATTTGATATGGTTCAATGAATGTTTTAAATTTGAAAGTTTGAAATAGTTCATTAAGCTCTATTTGAGGTTCGATTTATGATTTTGATGTTATTATGTGTGATTTCATGCCTCAAATAGGTTTGCGTTATGTTTTGGGAGTTGTTGATATATTTAGATGGGGTCCTCAGAGGCTAGGTGAGTTTTTAATATGTTTTTGCATTTCAACACTTTTTGCTACAACTTCCTTGCACTCAGACATGAATATGATAAGATAGTGGGCTTCGCCCAGGCCACGGAGGCTAGAAAATTGAAGATAAGGTCGGAGATGGAGAGTATCAGTAGGGCCCGATCAGCGAGCCACTTGGGGAGTTCAGTTGGAGGAGGGAGAGCAGTTCAGAGGAGTGGACCATCAAGGCCATCCCAGTCTTATGCTCAGCCCTCATCCAGTGCATTGCAATCAGTGCACCATTATCAGCAGAGCAGTCACTGGGGACTAGGATCAGATAGTAGGAGACCCCATCAGTCCGGTCGTCCAGGAGGGAGGTTCCAGCAACAGAGGAGGGCTTCATGACCTAAGTGTGGGAAGTTCCATACCGAGCCTTGGTACTTGGATATCCCGGTATACTATGGTTGTGGGGTGAGAGGTCATATTCGGCGGGATTGTCATGCGCCCAGTCAGGGCATGGGTAGTGGTCTTCCTCAGCCGTCCGATTCTTTAGTCGCCGAATCTTCAGTACGTCCTCCAGCTTCAGCAGGGCGTGGTGCAATTAGAGGTGGAGCTCGTGGTAGAGGTGGACCCAGTCGGTTCTATGGTTCGAGTGGTCGCCAGAGTGCGGAGGCTTCTCCAGATGTTATTACAGGTATTCTGGTTGTTCAAGCCCTTGATTGTTATGATCTCATTGATCCGGGGTCCTCCTTCTCTTATGTTACACCATTTTTTGCTTCAAGTTTTGGGATAGAACCTGAACAACTTCATGAGCCATTCTCTGTGTCGACTCAGGTTGGTGAGTCCATTACAGCGACACGAGTCTATAGGAATTGTGTTGTCACGGTGTGTGGTCGAGATACCACGGCCGATCCTATTGAACTAGGGATGGTAGATTTCTATGTTATCATGGGAATGGATTGGCTCTATTGGTGCTTTGCTAAACTCGACTGCCGAACAAGAATTACGAGACTTGAGTTTCCTAACGAGTCTGTTATTGTGTGGAAAGGGAATAGTGTGGTGCCAAAGGGTAGGTTTATTTCCTACCTTAAGGCCTAAGAGATGATTAAAAAGGGGTGTATTTATCATTTGGTCCGGGTTGCGGACACCACTTCAGAAGTGTCTGCCCCCGAGTCCGTCCCAGTCGTGAATGAGTTTCTTGATATATTTCCGGATGAGCTTCCAGGGATTCCGCCAGATAGAGAGATCAATTTCGGGATTGAAGTATTGCCAGATACGTAGCCAATATCTATTCCACCATACAAAATGGCGCCAGCAGAGTTGAGGGAGTTAAAAGAGCAGTTGAAAGACTTATTAGAGAAGGGGTTCATTCGGTCGAGTGTGTCGCCGTGGGGCGCTCCAGTTCTTTTTGGCAGGAATAAGGATGGGTCGCTTCAGATGTGTATTGATTATCGGTAGCTCAACAAAGTCACTATCAAAAACAAGTATCCATTGCCTCGGATAGATGGTTTTTTTGACCAATCTAGATTGACTTCAGCACCGGTGTTAACTTTGCCAGAAGGCACGAAGGGATTTGTGGTTTATGGTGATGCTTCAAGGGTTGGTTTGGGATGTGTATTGATGCAACACGAGAAGGTTATAGCATATGTTTCCAGGCAACTCAAGAATCACGAGAAGAATTATCCGATGCATGATTTATAACTCGCGGCTGTTGTGTTTGTATTAAAATTACGAAGACATTATTTGTATGGGGTCCATGTGGACGTTTCTCAGACCACAAGAGTCTCCAATACTTGTTCAAGCAGAAGGAGTTGAATTTAAGGCAGCGGCGATGGTTAGAATTGCTTCAGGATTTTGATATGAACATTCTGTACAATCCAGGGAAAGTAAATGGGTAGTCGGGCTCATTTGGAGGAAGATCAGAGGCCGATGGCTCGGGAGGTTTGTTAATTGGCTAGTCTGGGGGTCCGCCTCTCCACCTCAGACGAGGGGAAAGTCATGGTGCATAATGGGGAAGAATCATCAATTGTAGCGGAAGTCAAGGAGAAGCAGTTTATTGATCCAGCATTGGCGCATCTGAAGGAGGCTGTTTTGAATGGCAAGATTTTGGCATTTTCACTCGGTAGCGATGATGGTGTTTTGCGGTGCCAGGGAAGGTTATGTGTTCCTGATGTGGACAATCTTCGGGAGAGGGTGATGGCGGAAGCTCACAATTCAAGGTATTCCGTGCACCCAGGTTCTACGAAAATGTATCAAGATCTCCGGGAGATTTATTGGTGGAGCGGTATGAAAAAAGGTGTGGCGGACTTTGTATCTAAGTGTCTGAATTGTCAGCAGGTGAAGGCCGAGCATCAGAGGCCTGGTGGGTTAAATTAGCTTATGGAAATTCCAATGTGGAAATGGGAAATGATCAACATGGATTTAGTGGTAGGGTTACCTCGCACTCAGCACAAGTTCGACTCAATTTGGGTGATAGTGGATCGACTCACAAAATTAGCGCACTTCTTGCCGGTCAAGTCCACTGATACTGCAGAACAGTATGCTCAGTTGTATACCAAGGAAATAGTCAGGCTTCATGGTACTCCAATTTCCATTATCTCAGACCGAGGAGCCATGTTCACGGCTAAATTTTGGGGGAAATTTCAGCAAGGTTTGGGTACTCAGGTAAACCTCAGCACAACTTTCCATCCGCAGACTGATGGTCAGGCGGAGCGGACTATTCAGACATTTGAAGATATGTTAAGGGCTTGTGTTTTGAACTTCAAGGGTAGTTGAGATGATCATTTACTGCTTATCGAATTTTCTTACAATAACAGTTTCACGCTAGTATTCAGATAGCCCCATTTGATGCATAGTACAAAGGAGGTGTAGATCTCTGATTGGGTGGTTCGAGGTTGGTGAAGTAGAATTGTTAGGGCCAGATCTTGTGCACCAGGCATTGGAAAATGTCAGAGTCATTCGGGAGAGGATGAAAACCGCTCAGAGCCGCCAAAAATCCTATGCGAACGTTCGTCGAAGAGTATTGAAATTCCAAGTAGATGATTGGGTATTCTTGAAATACCTCCCATGAAGGGAGTAATGCGGTTTGGGAAGAAAGGAAAATTGAGCCCAAGGTATGTCGGGCCATATCGGATTGCTCAAAGGGTAGGACAAGTGGCTTATAGGTTGGAATTACCCCCTGAATTGTCATTAGTGCACCCGGTGTTGCACGTGTCCATGTTGAAGAAAGTGGTTGGATATCCATCAGCCATCGTGCCAGTTCAAACTATTGAGGTTAATGAATAATTCTCATATGAAGAGATTCCGGTTGCTATTCTTGATAGACAAGTCCGTAGATTGAGGAACAAAGAAATTTCTTCAGTTAAAGTATTGTGGCAAAGTCAGCACATTGAGGAAGCCACGTGGGAAGCGGAAAATGAAATGAAAGAAAAATATCCCCATTTGTGAAAAAGCACCCCATCTTCCCCTAATTTCCTTATTGTTGTAATCTCCCAAAGTGTGCTAAACCTGAACTCGCTGTTCTATTTGGGTAGTGTGTAACCCTTGAGGTAAATGAATGATTTGTGGAACATATGTGTTAGGCAAGTGATTAATGGTAGAGTAGGTTGGTAATGATTAATTGAAATGAATATAGTATATTGAGGTGATTGGGTTGTATAGGACTCATTAAAACGACCAAGTTATGTGCGAAAATGGAAATCGTGTGCAAATTTGTGGTATAAGAAGAAAGAACTATGTGTAGTTCACAATATGATTGAATAATTTCCAATTGTCGAGGTAACAACGTTGTGTGTGAGTTATTGGGTGATTAAAACTGTGTAATGGTGCTTGAAAATGTGCTTCGGGAGCTCTCTGACAGGTAGGTAGATCTAATTAGAAAGGGAACTCTGGCAAAATTTTTCTGAANGGGGGGGGGGGGAGGATGTAATGACCCGTAACATTTTCTCGTTTAAAATAATGCCCGAATGAGTCCCTGAGTTGTTTTTACTGTGGGAATTTTTAAAACGGACCTAAATTGAGTAAAAATTACCCCGAGACTTAAAGAATAAATTTTTTAGAAAATAGGTGTTATGCGATGCACTATGCGGTCGCATAACATGTATGCCACTGCGTAATGGTCGCATACACGGGCAGATCACTGCCCCATTTGAGGTCAACTATGCGGTCCAATATGCGATCGCATTTCAGTTCTGCGGACCACATAGTTGTCGCATTGTTGCCTTTGGTTTTGGGAGGGAAGTTATGCGACGCATTATGCGATCGCATAACGTGTATGCGGACCTCACAATGGTTGGATACCTGGGTAGTCTGTTTTGAAATTTGGCCCATCTTGAAAGCCCTTTGTAATGACTCGTAACATTTTCTAATTTTAAAATAATGCCCGAATGAGTCTCCGAGTTGTTTTTACTGTGGAAATTTTTAAAACGGAATTAAATTGAGTAAAAAGTACCCCGAGAATTAAAGATTATTTTTTTCCAGAAAATAGTTGTTATGCCATGCACTATGCGGTTGCATAACGTGTATGCGTACTACATAATGGTCGCATACACGGGCAGATCACTGTCCCATTTGAGGTCAACTATGAGGTCCAATATGCGATCGCATTTCAGTTTTGCGGACCGCATAGTTGTCGCATTGTTGCCTTTGGTGGGAGAGATGCTATGCGACGCATTTATGCGATCGAATAACGTGTATGCGGACCGCACAATGGCGCATACCTGGACAGTGTGTTTAAAATTTTGGCCCATCTTGAGGGCCCTTATGCGGCCGGTTCTGCGGACCGCATGTCAGGAATGTGAACGCATTCCTGACCGCATTCTTGTGGCAGGCTTCTATATTTCTAATTTTAACACCCGACCCCAGTCCTTTAAAAACACCCCTCCCCTTCATTTTTAACCATTTTTCTGGGATATTAGAGAGAGGAAAGATTGGGTTCTAGAGAGAGAAAGTCCCAACTTCATCAAATTGGTCTTCCTTCATCACTCAAGCTTTGAACTAATCAAGTAGAACACAAATTTCTTCACTCTAAGAGGTAAGCTTCCACTCCATTAACCATAAATTTCCAGATTTTGTTAAAATGAAACATGGGTAGGATAGTTCATAAAGACGGGGTTAAGAACATTGCATGCATGTACCCGATCTACCATAATCTAGTTAAGAAGAATATGTTGGGGTAATCTTTCACTTAAGAAGGGTTATTTAATCTAAACGAATCACCTAGTGTTTAATAGAGAGCTCAAATTAGTTCAAGACATGTTCTTGATTCCTAATTCTAAGTTTAAATGTGTCGCATTATGAATTAGATTGAAGGTGCTAGAAGGCCCGGTGATTTGAGATAGAAATTAAGGAAAAATCCCGATTCGAGGTATGTATGGCTAACTTTAACCTTCGTGGAATACTCTTGTTGGGTCCGAGTATTTGGTATGTGTACCTTGTTTGGAAATATGTGAATTGATTGTTCAGACGTGTTGAGGCGTAAGATTCTATTCCCTGATTTTCCTGGTTGATTTTCATGCTATTGTGTTGTATGAGGTTGTGAAAGGTGTTATATGTGTAATTAACGAAAGATTGATAATGTGCTGCAATGTGGGAATGTGTAAAATAGTGGAAAGCCATACATGGAAAGTAATGAAAATAGTATTGTAAAATAATGTAACTGACTTGAGCGATTGTGGAAACACCGTGTTCATGAAATTACTACTTGATGAGAATTATGGTGCCTTAGGCCCAAATACATAAATTGTCGATATGAACTTTTATTCCTTGAAATAAGGATTCTTGTGATGTAATTGTTTGTGGTTGCCGTTATGAAATATGATTGTCAGGTGGGATCGGGTTGCACGCCGCAACATAAAGCAATAAGCTTGATATGGTGTGAGTCAATAATGGTGATCGAGGTAACAAGGGTGGCCTAGGTAACAAGGTTGGCCGAGGTAATAAGGGTGGTCGAGGTAATAACGACAAAATGTGATCGTTATCACCATCAAAATGAAAAATCGGGGAAACTCTGGAATATGGTAATGTTGAAAGGGGAAAAAGAGAGATTGTGAAACTTGATGATTTGGTTGTTCTTTTCCACGTGCATTGATTGATTGGTTCTATTACTGTTTCTTACTTCTGTATTGTTTGATTGTACTTGGGATAAAGTTTGTTCATACATACTAGTACTATTCCACAGTACTAACTTCCCTTTTGCCGGGGGCGCTACATCTTCTTATATAAATGTTGGTGGTTCTACAGCAGCTAATTCAGCCCACCGTCCATAGTGCCTCCTCTCATTTCCGTCAGTTGTTCGAATGAGCCCCACTCCCTCCCGGGGCCACGTGTGACTCATGTCACCTTAATTTGAGTTTATGGTGTAGTGTACGATATAGCCGGGGCCTTGTTGCCGGCAAGTAGTATATAAATCTTTTGTACTTGTAGAGGCTCCGTAGACACAATGTGGGGAAGTATATATGTATTTTGGGTAGTAAACGTACGGTTTGAAATCGTGGTCCACGTTGTTAATGTTGTATGTATTTTGTAAGTATTTGGTATCATGTATTAGTAATGATAAAAAGTTGAAGTGACTTCAAGTTTGAAGTTTATGCTTAAGTTATAAATGGCTATTATACTTGAATGATGTATATTGTAATCACGGGGTAACGCGTGGGATAGGAAAGGCAAATCAGGTTCGCTTGACTGGGGTCACCCGGTTGAGTGCCGGTCATGTCCCTCAATTTTGGGGCGTGACAAACTTGGTATCAGAGCCTAAGGTTTTAAAAGTGTCCTATGATGTCTCGGAGCCGTGTCTAGTAGAGCCCTTCTTATCGGTGTGTTGTCGATCACATCTATAATTAGGGGGCTACATGGACATTTAGGAAACACCCTTTTCATTGTTATTCTATATCTTGCGGTGAAGTGGAAAGTGAGAATATTCTCCTCTAACTCATGCTTTGTTCCAAAATTTTCAGTAATGGCACCAAAGAAGAGAGCTCGGCTCGGCTTATAGGCCGATTCCACCCCAAGTGTAGGTGTGAAATCTTTACCCGATAGTGTGGGTGAGAGCGAGTCCCTGACTTTGAATCCAGCTGGCCTTTCTGTTCCGGACCAGGGTGCTCCTATTCCTTCTTCGGCAGAGGGTGCTGCAACCCCTCCCGCTGGTATTTCTGATCCTTCTTCGGTTCCAGCTTCAAGTCCCGGTACTTTTGATGGGGACCTCAGGGGAGCTATTCATATGTTGACTCAATTAGTGGCAGCTCAGGCCCAAGGACCTCATGCTGCCCCTGCATCATCTAGCGGACAAGGAGATTTCACCGGTTCCAGAGTCAACCAGTTTCTGCAGTTGGCCCCGCTAGAGTTCTCAGGTATTGATCTGGAGGCCGATCCGCAGGATTTTCTAGATGAGATGGGCAAGACGCTTCGGGTTATGATGGCTACAGAGATAGATGAGGGTTGAGTTAGCATCTTACAGGCTGAGGGGAGCAGCATACTCATGGTTCGAGTTGTGGGAGAATTCCCGTGGGGAGGGAAGTCCTCCGGCGAGATGGAATGAGTTCGTTGATGCTTTCATGGATCACTTCTTGCCTGCCGAGGCTATGGCCGCCTGTGATACGGAGTTTGAGGTTCTCAAGCAGGGTAATATGAGTGTGTGGGAGTACCACATGGTGTTCGTGAGGTTGTCCAAGTATGCTCCTCAGTTGGTATCGACTATGGGTGCTAGAGTTCGACAGTTTGTTCAAGGCCTCAGTCCTTTGGTTGTGAATGAAGCTGCTACACCTACCTTGCACTTAGATATGAATTATGGTAAGATAGTGGGATTTGCCCAGGCCACGGAGGCTGGAAAATTGAAGATAAGGTCGGAGAGGGAGAGTATCAACAGGGCCTGGTCAGCAGGCCACTTGGGGGAGTTCAGTTTGAGAAGGGAGACTAGTTCAGGGGAGAGGACCATCAAGGCCATCCCAGTCTTATGCGCAGTCCTCATCCAGTGCATCTCCATTAGTGCACTATTATCAGCAGAGCAGGCGTTGGGTACCAGGATCAGACAGTAGGAGACCCTATAAGTCCGGTCGTCTAGGAGGGAGGTTCCAGCAGTAGAGGAGGGCTCCATTCCCTAAGTGTGGGAAGTTCCATACCGAGCCTTGTTACCTGGATATCCCGGTATCCTACGGGTGTGGGCTTAGAGGTCATATTCAGCGAGATTATCGTGCGCCCAGTCAGGGCATGGGTAGTGGTTTTGCTCAGCCGTCCGGTTCTTCTATCGCTGCATCTTTAGTATGCCCTCCAGCTCCAGCAAGGCGTGGTGTAGTTAGAGGTGGAGTCGTGGTAGAGGTGGACCCAGCCGGTTCTATGCTTTGAGTGGTCGTCAGAGTACGGAGGCTTCTCCAGATGTTGTTACAAGTATTCTGGTTGTTCAAGCCCTTGATTGTTATGCTCTTATTGATTCGGGGTCCTCCTTGTCTTATGTTACCCCATTTATTGCTTCAAGTTTTGGGATAGAACCCGAGAAACTTCATGAGTCGTTCTCTATGTCGACTCTGGTTGGTGATTCCATTACAGCCGCATGACTCTATAGGGATTGTGTTGTCACCGTGTGTGGTCGAGATACCACAGCCGATCTTATCGAACTAGGGATTGTAGATTTCGTTGTTATCATGGGAATGGATTGGCTCTACTTGTGCTTTGCTAAACTCAACTGCGAAACCAGAATTATGAGACTAGAGTTTCCTAACGAGTCAGTTATTGAGTGGAAAGGGAATGGTGTGGTGCCAAATGGTAGGTTTATTTCCTACCTTAATAACTCGAATATGATTAAAAAGGGGTGTGTTTGTCATTTGGTCTGGGTTGCGGACACCACTTCAGAAGTGTCTGTCCCCGAATGCGTCTCAGTCGTGAATGAGTTTCTTGAAGTATTTATGGATGAGCTTCCAGGGATTCCGCCAGATAGAGAGATCAATTTCGGGTTTGATGTATTTCCAGATATGCAAACAGTATCTATTCCACCACACAGAATGGCGCCAGCAGTGTTGAGAGTGTTAAAGGAGCAGTTGAAACACTTATTAGAGAAGGGGTTCATTCGGCTGAGTGTGTCGCCGTGGGGCGCCCCGGTTCTTTTCGTCAGGAAGAAGGATGGGTCGCTTCGGATGTGTATTGATTATTGGCAGCTCAACAAAGTCACTATCAAAAACAAGTATCCAGGGCCTCGGATAAATGATTTGTTCGACCAATTGCAGGGTGCGAGGTTCGTCTCAAAAATTTATTTACGGTCGGGGTATCGCCAGTTGAAGATTAGAGAGCAGGATATTCCTAAGACCACCTTCAGAACTCGTTATGGCCATTTTGAATTTTTGGTAATGTTCTTTGCACTGACCAATGCTCCAGCGGCTTTTATGGATCTTATGAATCGGGTTTTCAAACCGTTTCTTGAGTCCTTCGTGATTGTTTTTATTGATGACATCCTTGTGTACTCGCGAAGTCAGAAGGATCGTGCTAATAACCTCAGGGCAGTTCTGCAGAATCTTCATCAACACCAATTGTATGCCATGTTTTCACAATTTGAATTTTGGTTAGAGTCAGTCACATTTTTGGGTGATGTTATTTTCATAGAAGGGATTATTAAGGTTGATCCCCAGAAAATCACAACAGTAAAGGATTGGCCTAGACCAGCGACCCCGATAGAGATTCGCAGTTTCTTGGGTCTAGCCGGGTATTATCGGAGGTTTTTGGAAAGGGCTCTCTACTGTCGCCTCCTCATTGACTAAATTGACGCAGAAGGAAACTAAGTTCCAATGGTCCGACGCTTGTGAGTAGACCTTTCAGGTATTGAAATCAAGATTGACTTCAACACCGGTGTTAACTTTGCCTGAAGGCACGAAAGGATTTGTGGTTTATTGTGATGCTTCAAGGATTGGTTTGGGATGTGTGTTGATGCAACACGGGAAGGTTATAGCCTATGCTTCCAGGCAACTCAAGAATCACGAGAAGAATTATCCGACGCATGATTTAGAACTCGCGGCAGTTGTGTTTGCATTAACAATCTGGTGGCATTATTTGTATGGGGTCCATGTGGACGTGCTCTCAGACCACAAGAGTCTCCAATATTTGTTCAAGCAGAAGGAGTTGAATTTAAGGCAACGGCGATGGTTAGAATTGCTTAAGGATTATTATATGAACATTTTGTAGCATCCGGGAAAAGAAAATGTAGTGGCCGACGCTCTCAGTCGGAAGTCTATGATTAGTCTGGCTCATTTGGAGGAAGATCATAGGCCGTTGGCTCGAGAGGTTTTTCAATTGGCTAGTATGGGGGTCTTTCTCTCAACCTCAGATGAGGGGAAATTCATGGTGCATAATGGGGCAGAATCATCATTTGTAGCGGAAGTCAAGAAAAAGCAGTTTATTGATGGTACTCCAATTCCATTATCTCATACCGAGGAGCCAAGTTCACGGCTAAATTTTGGGGGACATTTCAGCAAGGTTTGGGTACTAAGGTAATTCTTAGCACAGCTTTCCATCCGCAGACTGATGGTCAGGCGGAGCGGACTATTCAGACGCTTGAAGATATGTTACGGGCTTGTGTGTTGGACTTCAAGGGTAGTTTGGATGATCATTTACCGGTTATCAAATTTACTTACAATAACAACTTTCACGCAAGTATTCAGATGGCCCCATTTGAGGAATTGTATGGAAGGAGGTGTAGATCTCCGATTGGGTGGTTCGAGGTTGGTGAAGTAGAATTGTTAGGGCCAGATCTTGTGCACCAGGCATTGGAAAATGTCAGAGTCATTCGGGAGAGGATGAAAACCGCTCAGATCCGTTAAAAATCCTATGCAGACGTTCGTTGAAGAGAATTGGAATTCCAAGTTGATGATTGGGTATTCTTGAAAGTATCTCCCATAAAGGGAGTGATACGGTTTGGGAAGAAAGGGAAATTGAGCCCAAGGTATTTCGGGCCATATCGGATTGATCAAAGGATAGGGCAAGTGGCTTATAGGTTGGAATTACCCCCTAAAATATCATTAGTGCACCCGGTGTTCCACATGTCCATGTTGAAGAAAGTGGTTGGAGATCCATCAGCCATCGTGCCAGTTGAGAGTATTGAGGTTAATGAAGAATTATTGTATGAAGAGGTTCCGGTTGCTATTCTTTATAGACAAGTCCGCAGATTGAGGAACAAAGAAATTTCATCAGTTAATGTATTGTGGCGAAGCCACCGCATAGAGGAAGCCACGTGGGAAATAAAAAATGAGATGAAAGAAAATATCGCCATTTGTTTGAATAAGTCGAATAGTGTTCGTCAGAACTGTCATCTCTAAGCAAATTATATTTTATGTCCGGTTTTGTGCAAAAGCACCCCATCTTCCCCTAATAGCCTTATTGTTGTAATCTCCCAACGTGTGCCAATATTGAACCCGCTGTTCTATTTGGGTAGTGTGTAACCCTTGAGGTAAATGAAAGTTTTGTGGAACGTATGTGTTAGGCAAGTGATTAATGGTAGGGTAGGTTGGTAATGATTAATTGAAATGAATATAGTATATTGAGGTGATTGGGTTTTGTAGGACTCATTAAAACGACCAAGTTATGTGCGAAAATATAAATCATGTGCAAATTTGTGGTATAAGAAGAAAAACTATGTGTAGTTGACAAAATGATTGAATAATTGCAAATTGTTGAGGTAACAACGTTATGTGTGAGTTATTGGGTGATTAAAACAGTGTAATGGTGCTTGGAAATGTGTTTCGGTGGCTCTCTGACAGGCAAGTAGGTCTAATTACAAAGGGAACTCTGGCAAAAATTTTATGAAATATTGCATTTAGTCAAAATCTTGAAATTTCATGTCATGCTTTCAAAACTAATTGATTTCCAGAACCCTCATTCAAGGACAAATAATTTTTAAGGGGGGGGAGGATGTAAAGACCATTACATTTTCTCGTTTTAAAATAATGCCCGAAGGAGTCCCTGAGTGGTTTTTACTGTGAAATTTTTTAAAAAGGACCTAAATTGAGTAAAGTACCCCGAGACTTAAAGAATAAATTTTTCCAAAAAATGGGTGTTATGCGATGCACTATGCGATCACATAACGTGTATGCGTACCGAATAATGGTCGGATACACGGGTAGATGACTGTCCCTTTTGAGGTCAACTATGCGGTCCAATATGCGATCGCAGTTCACTTCTGCGGACCGCATAGCTGTCGCAATGTTGCCTTAGGTTTAGGGAGGGAAGTTATGTGATGCATTATGCAATCGCATAACGTGTATGCGGATCGCACAATGGTCGCATACCTGGACATTATGTTCCGAATTTTGGCCCATCTTGAGGGCCCTTATGCGGCCGGTTCTGCGGACCGCATTCCTGACCGCATTCTTGTGTCGGGCTTCTATTTTTCTAATTTTAACACCCGACCCCAATCCTTTAAAAATACCCCTCCCCTTCATTTTAAACCATTTTTTGGGATATTAGAGAGAGGAAATAGTGGGTTCTAGAGACAGAAAGTCCCAACTTCATCAAATTTGTCTTCCTTCATCACTCAAGCTTGGAACTAATCAAGTAGAACACAGATTTCTTCACTCTAAGAGGTAAGCTTCCACCCCATTAACCCTAAATTTCCCGATTTTGTTAAAATAAAATATGGGTAGGATAGTTCATAAAGACGAGGTTAATAACCTTGCATGCATGTACCCGATCTACCATAATCTAGTTAAGGAAAATAGGTTGGGGTAATCTTTCACTAAAGAAGGGTTATTTAATATAAAAAGAACACCTAGTGTTTGAAAATATGTGAATTGATTGTTCAGACGTGTTGATGCGTAAGATTCTATTCTCTGATTTTCCTGGTTGATTGTCATGCTACTATGCCGTATGAGGTTGTAAAAGGTGTTTGATGTGTAATGAACGAAAGATGGATAATGTGCTCAAATGTGGGAATGTGTAAAATAGTTGAAAGCCATACATGGAAAGTAATGAAAAAGTGTATTGTGAAACAATGTAACTGAATTGAGCGATGTGGCAACACCATGTTCATGCTTGATGAGAGTTATGGTGCCTTGGGCCCAAATACATAAATTGTTGATATGAAGTTGTATTCCTTGAAGTGAGGATTCTTGTTATGTAATTGACTGTGGTTGCTGTTATGAAATATGATTGTCAGGTGGGATCGGGTTGCACGCCGCAACACAAAGCAATAAGCTTGATAAGGTGTGAGGCAATAAGGGTGGTCGAGGTAATAAGGGTGGACGAGGTAACAAGGGTGGCCGAGGTAATAAGGGTGGCCGAGGTAATAAGGACGGAATGTGATCGTTATCACCATCGAAATGAGAAAATATCGGGGAAACTCTTGAATATGGTAATGTTGAAAGGGGAAAATGAGAGATTGTGAAACTTGATGATTTGGTTGTTCTTTTCCACGTGCATTGATTGATTGGTTTTATTATTGTTTCTTACTTGTGTATTGGTTGATTGTACTTGGGATAAAGTTTGTTCATACATACTAGTACTATTCCACAGCACTAACGTCCCTTTTGCCGGGGGTGCTACATTTTCTTATATAAATGTAGGTGGTTCTACCGCAGGTAATTCAACCCACCGTCATTAGTGCCTCGTCTCCTTTCCGTCAGCTGTTCTGGTGAGCCCCACTTCCTCTCGGGGCCACGTGTGGCTCATGTCCCCTTAATTTGAGTTTATGGTGTAGTGTAAGATAAGCCGGGGCCTTGTTGCCGGCAAGTAATATGTAAATCATTTGTACTTGTAGAGGCTCCGTAGACACGTTGTGGGGAAAGTATATATGTATTTTGGGTAGTAAGCATACGGTTTGGAATCGTGGTCCACGTTGTTAATGTTGTATGCATTTTGTAAATATTTGGTATCATGTGTTAGTAATGATAAAAAGTAGAAGTGAATTCAAGTTGGAAGTTTATGCTTAAGTTATAAATGGCTATTTTACTTGAATAATGTATATTGAAATCGTGGGGTAACGCGTGGGATAGGAAAAGATAATCAGGTTCGCTTGACTAGGGTCACCCGGCTGAGTGTCGGTCGCGTCCCTCGATTTTGGGGCGTCACACCCTTATGCGGCCGGTTCTGCAGACCGCATGTTAGGAATGCAACTGCATTCCTGACCGCATTCTTGTGTCGGGCTTCTATTTTTCTAAATATAAAACCCGACCCCAGTCTTTTAAAAACACCCCTCCCGTTCATTTTTAACCATTTTTTGGGATATTAGAGAGAGGAAAGAGAGGGTTAATGAGAGAGAAAGTCCCAACTTCATCAAATTGGTCATCCTTCATCACTCAAGCTTGGAACTAATCAAGTAGAACACAAATTTCTTCACTCTAGGAGGTAAGCTTCCACCCCATTAACCCTAAATTTCCAGATCTTGTTAAAATGAAACATGGGTAGGATAGTTCATAAAGACGGGGTTATGAACCTTGCCTGCATGTACCCAACCTACCATAATCTAGTTAAGGAAAATAGATTAGGGTAATATTTCACTAAAGAAGGGTTATCTAATCTAAAAAGAACACCTAATGCTTGATAGAAAGCTCAAATGAGTTCAATACATGTTCATGATTCCTAATTCCAAGTTTAAATGTGCCGTATTATGACTTGGATTGAAGGTGCTAGAAGGCCCGGTGATATGAGATAGAAATTAAGTAAAAATCCCGATTCGAGGTATGTATGGATAACTTTAACCTTCATAGAATCATCTCGTTGGGTCTGGGTATTTGGTATGTGTACCTTGTTTGTAAATATGTGAATTGATTATTCAGACGTGTTGAGGCGTGAGATTCTACTCTCTGATTTTCCTGGTTGATTTTCATGCTACTAGCTTATCTTAGTTCCCATGTATGCCAAAATTTTTGTACAACTCATATGATCTCGAATATAACTTTTGATTTTACTTCCTTTTCATTAGCCACGATAGCTGCCACTTTCATATGGAGTGAATACATTGTTGTTGTGAGCCAGTTGTTGCATGGACATTTCTTATTCAAGTTACTATGCTTAGGTTGTAGCCTTCTTCCTTATTTCCTCAACTAGTCTTTCATTGTATTACTTAGAGAGGACCCTCTGACTCTTGTAAAGCTGTGAGCTTATTACATCGTATACTCCATGGGATTTTTGATGTTCTTCCTCGCATATAATTATCCCTAGTTACTTAACTTCGTGCCATTTTGCTCGTAGGGTTGCTTATGAACTAAATTTTTTTGACTATTTCCCAGTTTCACTCTCTTTTATTTTCGTAGTACTTATACGACACCTTTGAATATCCCAACTCCTATCTGAATATTTCTCAAGGATCACGATGTCATGTCTGCGAGACTGAATTCCCATGTTGGGGTTCACTATGTTTATCTTGCACAATCTGCTGATTTCTCTGTATCCTCTTGTCTAGTCATAACTAGGCTCTTCCTGAATAAACTGCTAACTACTCGTTGACCCATTCACATATCAATATTCCACATGATATTTCTTAAGTTATTCATTCGTCTTAACTTACCTCTCGCACTTGCTCCTTATTTATCAAAACAATCCCGGGCAGAAACCCTTACTTCCTCTCCTTGACGTCGTGCTTGTATAGTGTTCTGGAATCGTAGCATACCTATAGGATTTTTATAAGTGCAATCCCATGCCTTTCTCATTTTTATTTCATTATTCCTTTACTATTCCAACGTTACTAGAACCACTTAGTTCTAACTTAATACCACATCACTCATATTCCCCCTTTTGGGGAGTACTAGGATTTAGAGCTATGACGATCTACCTATAGATTTTTTACCACTTCATCCTTTGCGTCTTTTCACATCATCGATGACCCGCATTCGCATTGCGGTACTTTTTCTGTACCAAGGATAACAAAATTCCCTACTCCGAAGGGTGGCATTTAGTGTAACTAGCACACATAGTCTCTAAGCTTAACTTTGCCCACATTTCTTTCTTTAGGGAAACGTTTTCCTGAATGACCTTTAAAGGGTATTCTTCTTTCATCCATTCTGTTATCACCAGAATGCAATCTCTAAAATTCTGATGATGTGAACTATTAATCAGTCCCTAATTCATGTTTAGTTTATCTTGCTCACTAGTCCATACTGATTTTTATTACTATAGGGTCTAACTTTTCTTTCTGATAATCACGTTAGAGTCACGAACTTATTTCTCGAAATGAGGATAGGACTTTATGGCCTATACTCTTTTGTTTTCTCAAAGCCTGTCACCTCTCATCTTTTGCTTCACTTGACTATAGACTTTGTAATACTATCATTTTTTGATCTACCGTTGTCACCCATGTATCACATCTTACTCATAATGCTTCATTAGCTCTCTTCTTATTTCCCTACTAACATTTATGTCTATCACTTTTATTCTGAAAACTTTAATAGGACATTTTTTGGCGTTTAGCTCCTCTTGCTCCATCCACTGACTCTTTGGGTTTCCTAACATTCTCTCTCTACTAGGAACGGGAGCCACATAAGGTAATATTTATCCCTTTCAGGCTTCCAGTGCCTATCTTTGTAGTACTTGTATCTAGCTGTACTATTTAGAGTGCACCATCTAGGTATCTCACAAAGAGATCTTTTCGCACATTTGTATTATCCTTCAGAAATGTCAACTAACGCAAAGAATCCATCCACAATTTTTTGTAACTCTAACCCCAGCCGAATCCTAATATCCCGTCTTTCTCTTAACCATATTTGTTAGCTCCCACAAGGCATATCTGAGATGGGTGTGGCCGGTTGTACATACATCTGTTATTGTTGAAGGTAACTCAAAAAGCTTATATTTCTCTGCATGAATTGTAAATACTGATAATCTTCATTAACTGGGCGCCTCGTGCCCTTATTCACCTTGTTTATTTTACTTGTTGAAACTTGTATCTACCTTCTAAATCTCTCATTAATTTTCACCAATACAGGTGGAAAGATATTCATGCATTAGGGTTCCTTATCAAGAAGCTTACACATTTTAGTACACACATGATCTGCTGAAGATATCACATTTACTCATCATAAGCATGAGGCAAAATCGAGTTCCTCTGACACAACCCTTCAACAACTATATCTCTTACCAACCGTCTTTCTGGATGTAGGTATTGTTATATTACGAATAAGATAGAGTTTACGAAATTGAGTTCTTCTAATTGAGCTCTACCGCACGATCTAGAGTAAGAAGAAAGAGTGACAGTCATAAATTCCCTGTAGCCTCCTACTTATAATTGTGGTGCACAACACACCCATAAAGAAGACTCTACTAGACACGACTTGTAGACTCACTAGGATAGAACTGCTCTGATACCACATTTGTCACGACCCAAAGCGAAGGGCCGTGATGGGCACCCGGTACCTTACTCAACTGGGTACCAACACAACATATCTTTCGTATCATACTAACATAGGTAATTGAAATGGAAAGGATGCTATGAGATAACTAGAGTGAAACATGAGATAACACTCGACTTAGGGGATATACTCAAAACATAGGCCTACAAGGCCATACAATTATCTGTATACATGATATATGTCTATAAGTCTCTAAGAGTACATAAATATCATAAATGTCGCGACCCCCCCCCCCCCCC
>ML402616.1:9811-24200 GCA_005239525.1 Nicotiana knightiana | reverse complement strand
CTCTAAAAGTAAATAAATACCAAAAATGTCCCCCCCCCCCCCCCCCCCATACCAATCAATGCGTCCCAATCATACTTGACGGACTCTCAACCTGTCTATCGGGACCTCTGGGCATGAAATGCATCATCCCCATGTAAAAGGGACATCAGTACAAATAATATATCAAGTAATGTAAGGAATGAAAACCAATAAACAATAGACATGAGAGAAACATTGAGTAAAAAACTCAACATATAAGTGTGAATAACTTTGTGAATCATTTATATTTATCATGCCATGCATATGCGTATAAATGTCATACTATACATAGGTATATGCTGACATAACATTGTTGTTATCCAATTTTGCCCTCATATTTTTCAAATAACTATTTATACTTGAAAATATCATTTTTCACCATTACTTAATTTATAATAGTTATACAAGTATTCTTATAATTTTCCATAATCTTTAAAGCTTTAAAACTGATGTTTTCTTGCATTCAACATATATGTTTCAGAATAATTTTTACTTATTTTATGTAAGTATATTTGTATCTTTAAGCTATTTAGATAATTTTGCAATGATAGCATATTCATGCATACTTACATTTTTTTGTATTATTTGTGCGAAAATGGTATTTTTTATATTTCTATAATTTTAGGTTATTATTTTCAATCATTTTTTTGCATAAGTAGTATTTTATTATCTATTAAATAATTTTATAAATTATTTCATTAGTAATTTTTGTGTATTTAATTTGCAGCCAAATTCAAGGCTAGTTTAGGACCACATTTGTAACGACCCGACCGGTCGTTCTGAGATTTCTAGTCTCATTTCTCCATTTATGATTATTTTTTTGTGTTTCATCTCTTTTATGTTGTGTTGGGTCGATTGGCTCGGGTTCGAAGTGATTCTGGAGAGAAATGAGACACTTAGCCTCTAAGTTGGTTATTTAGTTGGAAAAGTCAACCGGAAGTTGACTATTGGGTAAATGATCTAAAAATTTGGTTTTTATGGTTCAGATAGCTTCCTTTGTTGAGTTGGGACTTAGAAGCGTGTTCCGAATGTTATTTGGAGGTCCGTGGTATAATTACGCTTGAATTGGCGAAAATTGATTTTTGGCGATTTTCGGTCAGCATTGAAAAATTAGATATCGGGGTCGGAAGTTGGAATAGGTTCGTAGTTTCTTTTGTGATGTTTGTGAAAATTTTTAGGTAATTCGTACATGATTTGTATGATTTCGGCATCGTAGGCGAATTTCAGGTTAATTTGGTGTTTTGATGTTGTTTTGAGTGTTCCGAGGGTTCGATTATGTTCATGTGTTTATATATGAGGTGTTAGTATATTTTGTTGGAGCCCCCATGGGTACAGGATGATTTCGGATAGCCATCAGGGTGTTAGAACTTTGGAAAATCTATTGGTGCAACTGTTTCTAGTTTTCCGTACCTGCGGAAGGGAGACTGTAAGTGCAGTTTGTGGTCGCGGGTGCGGAGTTTTGAGGCTTGGGGTCTTTTTGCAGAAGCGGGAGAGTGAGCGCACCAGTGAGCCCGCAGCTGCGAGATGGAGATTGCAGGTGCGGATTTGGGCTGGATAAGTGGAATCCGCATAAGCGAAGACTGCAGATGCGGTGTATGAGCCGCAGATGCGGAATCCACGGGGCAAAAGATATAAATTCAACTTCGCGATATTGGGTTATTTTTCACAATTTGTGCTTGGACTTGGAGCTTTTTGAGAGGTTTTGAATAAGGATTCAAGGGGAATCACATTGAGGTAATGTTTTTGAACTCAATACACGGTTCTATGGTGATTTCTAACTGGTTAAGCATGAAATTCGTGGGATTTCAGGGTGAAAATTGTGGAAATTAGGGCTTCGAACTTGAGAGTAAGAATTGGGTAATAAAGGGGTCAAACGAAGATAGTTTTGGATAAATTTGGTATGCATGGACTCGGGAGAGGATAAGGATTTTGGTTAAGTGATTTTTATCAATTTCCGAGACGTGGGTCCGGTGGTTGGGTGTGGCAAATTTCGGGATTTTTATGTAATTTGATTATTTTCGCATGGGTTTTGTTTCTTTAGCGTATATTTATTATATGAATCTGATTTTGAATAGATTCGGGGTAATTTGGGGCCGAGTCGAGCGGCAAGGAGATCACAGAGTAGATTTTTCATCCAGTTTGAGGTAAGTAATGACTGTCTTGAGGGTATGAAACCCCGTATTTCACATTGCTTCACAATTTTGAAGTGGCGCATATGCTAGATGACGAGCGTGTGGCATGCACCATTCGGGATTGTGACTTGTCACGTCCCGTAGCAACTATTAAGTTGCGCATTCAACTGGAAACTATACAATATTTTTGTTTTAGAAAAGTATTACCATGTTCTGGGTTGAATGCCACATTTGGGTCTCGTGCCAAGTTGTTTGGACCCTTTGGGGCTTTTGCTACTATTTCCTCACTGTTTTGATTTAAAATATATACTCAGTCATGCTATGTTTTACTTATTTCATAACTCAGTCTTATTTTCTCCGTTTTGATACATAAAATGATATTTTGGGCTGAGCATCCTATTTTATTGATAGCCCGAGTGGCTTGAGTGGTTTCTGTCTAAGTGAGGCCGAGGGACTGTGTTGTGAGGATATCATGGGATCGGGTTGCGCACCGCAACAAGTTGTACTGATTTATCATATATGAAATCTTGAGGTCTTGATTGATTATTCCACGAGATGGCTTGTTATAGCGCTTAGGATGTAGGAGCCCCTCCGGAGTCTAGACACCCCCAGTGAGTGCGGGTACCCTGAGTGAGTGATATAATGTTGCCCGAGGGGTTGTTCTTGATTCATGATGTGCCCGAGGGGATGATTGTCAAATATTATGAACTTTCCCGAGGGGCTGATTCAAAGTGATGTTATGCCCGAGAGGCAGTTATGATACATGTTTTTGCCCGAGTGGCTATTTATGATTTTCATCACTTTTACTCTAAACTTCATTGAAACTCTTTTGAAACTGTTGGAAAAATTATCTTCAAATGATTTTTACTGAAATTTGGTTTTGAGCGAGAGGATTTGACTTATATACTGTTATGAAGGCATGTTGTACTTACTGTGATTTTATGACGTGGATTTATGTGTTTCTTATTTCTCAGTCTTTATTTACATTTATTACTTACTGAGTTAGCGTACTCACATAACTCCCAGCACCTTGAGTGCAGATCCAGGGATATTTGGACATGATAGTGAGCACTGATTCTTCCATCCGTCGCAGATACTCGGAGTCGACAAGGTAGATGCATGGAAATCGCAGCCTTGCTCTTCTCCCTCTTATGTTCCTCAAACCATATTAGTGTTTTCCATACTGTAGTAGTCTTAGTTGTTTTCAGATAGTCCTTATAAATTAATTCTTTAAATTAATGGTTTAAAAACACCTTTATTATGAAGTGACAAATTATTCCAAATATGTGTCGGCTGGCCTAGTTACATGATAGGCTCCATCACGACCGGGTGGTTTTGGGGTCGTGCAAACATTAGTGGTCCAAACACCCCAAATCCCTGGCCTAATTCCCCCAGCCAAACCATACGACCCCTTTTAAATTTAAAACCGGTCAGGACCAGATCTCCAACCTGCCGCGTCTCTCACTCAATCATGGTCGTTGATCACAAGGCATTACCGACCCATAGCCTTTGCCTCCCTTTTAATTACCCAAACCCTACAACTCGGCTGGTCGTTCCGTGAGATTTACCCAATTTCCCCTATTTCTGCTTTATCATATATTACTTAGCATGTTTATGTTGTGTTGGGTCAGTTAGTTTGGGTCCGGAGTGGTCATGGTGTGAAGTGAGGCATTTAGTCTCTCAAAGTAGCCTAATAGTTGAGAAAGTCAACTGAGGGTTGACTTATTAGTGAACGACCTCGGAATGCGGATTTTATGGCTCGGATAGCCTCGTTAGGAGATTTGAGACTTAGGAGTGTGTTCGGAATGAACTTTTGATGTTGAGTGTAGAATTAGGCTTGAATTGGCGAAAGTTAGTTTTTGGCGATTTTCGGTCGGCAATGAAAAATAGGCTATCGGTGGACGGAATGGGATTTCGGAAGCTGGAACAGGTTCGTAATGTCATTTTGGGTATATGTGCCAAATTTTAGGTCAATCAGAGGTGTTTTGGTTGGTTTCGGCGTCGTTGGCGAAATTTGGAAGTTTCAAAGTTCATAGGCTTGAATTTGATGTAAATTTTGTATTTTTATTTTATTTTTGGTGTTTCAAAGGCTCTACTAAGTTTGAATAATGCTATGGGGTGTGTTGGTATTTTTCGTTGGGGCCCCGAGGGGCTCGGGATTGATTTCGGATCGTTGGCGGAGTTTTGAACTTTGGAAAATGCAGTAAATGGCTGCTGGTCTATTTTCTGGTGTTGGCCGCACCTGCGGATGGGACGCCGTAGGTGAGAAAGGCCATGCACTGGCGCGAAGGGAGGCTAGGCAGGAGGAGTTCGCAGGTGCGAAGAGTTGGCCGCATGGTATGGGTTGTTCTTTCAGGCCTTCTCAGTCAGCCCGCCCAGCGTATAGTGGTGCATCTTCGGGGCATGGTCCCCATAGTTCTCAGCCAGGCCATACTTCATTTTGTGCCCTCCCAGCTCAGAGTGCAACTCGAGCACCACTAGTTTAGAGTTCTCCTATGCATTAGTCTTCCAGTGGACGTTCTGGTGCCAAGGGTTTCTATCAGTTCCCGCCTCCAGCTCCGGGGAGTTGTTTTGAGTGTGGACAGTTCGAGCACATATGGAGGCGGTGTCCCCATCATACCGGTGGTTCTTCTTAGTAGAGGGGCCATCCCTCGACTTCAGCTCCAGTTACTTCACCACCCGCCCAGGCAGCCAGGGGTGGTAGTCAGTCAGCCAAAGGCCGCCCTAGTGGGGGAGGTCGAGCAGGGGGATGTCAGGCCCGCATGCATGCATTTCCAGCCAGGCCAGATGCTATGGCCTCAGATTCCGTGATTGCAGGTATTGTCTCAGTCTGTTGTCGAGATGCTTTGGCTTTATTTGACCCTGGTTCTGCATATTCCTATTTTTCTTCATATTTTGCCCATTTTCTAGATATGCCCCATGAGTCTATAGTCACCTTTGTTCATGTGTCGACTCTAGTGGGCAATAATGTTGTTGTGGACCGTGTGTATCGGTTGTGCATGATTCCGATTGGGGGTCTGGAGACCCGAGTTGACCTACTGTTACTCAGCATGGTAAATTTTGATGTGATATTGGGCATGGATTGGTTATCTCTGTTACATGATGTTCTTGATTGTCACGCTAAGACCATGACCTTAGCTATGCCAGGATGTCTGAGGCTTGACTGGAGAGGTTCTCCTGAGTATATGCCTAGCAGGGTGATTTCCTAGCTGAAGGCTCAGTGCATGGTTGAGAAGGGGTGTTTATCTTATCTAGCTTTCGTGAGGGATATCAGTGGTGAGACTCCCACTATTGATTCATTTCCCAATGGTCCATGACTTTCAGGACATGTTCCCTGCAGACCTGCCAGGCATGCCACCTGACAGGGACATTGATTTTGGTATTGACTTGGTGTCAGGCACCCAGCCTATTTCTATTCCACCTTATCGTATGGCACCAGCGGAGCTAAAGGAAATAAAGGAGCAACTTCATGAACTCCTAAATAAGGGGTTCATTCGGCCTAGTGTGTCACCTTGGGGTGCACCGGTGTTGTTCGTGAAGAAGAAGGATGGGTCCATGCGATTTGTATTGATTATCGACAACTAAACAGAGTTACGGTGAAGAAATGGTATCCCTTGCCTCGTATAGATGACTTGTTTGATCAGTTGTAGGGTGCCAGGGTATTTTCCAAGATTGACTTATGTTTCGGTTATCATAAGTTGAAGATTCGGGGGCCAGACATCCCGAAGACTGCTTTTAGGACTAGGTATGGTCATTATGAGTTCCTGGTTATGTCATTTGGGCTGACCAATGCCCCAACAGCCTCTATGCCCTTGACTCACAGTGTGTTTCAGCCTTATCTGGATTCTTTCATCATCGTTTTTATGGACGATATCTTGGTGTATTCTCGATCTCGGGAGGATCATGAGCAGCATTTGAGAGTTGTTCTTCAGACCTTGAGAGAGAAGAGATTGTATTTAAAATTTTCGAAGTGCGAATTCTGGCTTGATTCAGTAGCATTCTTGGGGCACGTGGTGTCTAGTGATGGTATTCAGGTTGATCCGAGGTAGGTAGAGGTGATGCATAGTTGGCCTAGACTGTCATGAGCTTATGAGATTCGTAGTTTCCTTGGTTTGGCAGTGTACTACCACCATTTCGTAGAAGGGTTTTTATCTATTGCAGCACCTATGACCAGACTGGCCCAGAATGGTGCTCAGTTCAGGTGGACTGAGGAGTGTGAGGAGAGGTTCCAGAAGCTTAAGTCAGCTTTGACTACAGCGCCGATATTGATTTTGCCTACGGGTTATGGTTCTTATACAGTCTACTGTGATACCTCAAGAGTTGGCCTTGGGGCGGTTTTGATGCAGGATGGTAGGGTGATTGCCTACGCGTCTAGGCAGCTGAAGGTGCACGAGAGGAATTATCTAGTGCACGATCTTGAGCTAGAAGCCATTGTTCACTCCTTGAAGATTTGGCATCACTACTTGTATGGTGTGCCTTGTGAGATTCTCACTGATCACCGTAGTTTGCAGCATCTGCTTAAGCAGAAGGATTTGAATTTGCGTCAGAGGAGGTGGTTGGAGCTTCTTAAGGACTATGACCTCACTATCTTATATCATCCGGGGAAGGCCAATGTAGTGAATGATGCTCTGAGTCGTAGAGTAGAGGGTTTGGGGAGTCTAGTCTACCTTCCAGTAGCAGAGCGGCCATTAGCCCTTCATGTTCAGCCCTTGGCGGGTCAGTTGGTGAGATTGGATCTATCGGAGCCCCCGTGGGTATTGGCTTGTGTAGCCTCAAGGTCTTCTCTTTACGATCAGATTAGAGCACGACAATATGATGATCCACATTTGCTTGTTCTTCAGGACAGGGTCTATCGCGGTGATGCCATGGATGTGGTTATTGGTGATGATGGGGGCATGAGGATGCAGGGCCAGATTTGTGTGCCCAATGCAGATGGGCTTCGAGATTTGATTCTAGCTGAGGCCCATAGTTCGCGGTATTCCATCCATCCGGGTGCCGCAAAGATGTATCAGGATTTAAGGCAGCATTATTAGTGGAGGCGGATGAAGAAAGATATTGTTGAGTTTGTGGCTCGGTGTCTCAACTGTCAGCAGATCAAGTATGAGCACCAGAGACCAGGTGGATTGTTTCAGAGATTTGATATTCAGGAGTGGAAGTGGGAGTGGATCACCATGGACTTCATAGTTGGACTCCCACGGACTTCGAGGAGGTTTGATGCTATATGGGTTACTGTGGATCGGCTGACCAAGTCCGCGCACTTCATTCTTGTTGGTACCACTTATTCTTTGGAGCGCTTAGTTGAGATTTATATTAGGGAGATTGTCCCATTGCATGGGGTTCCAGTTTCTATCATTTTCGACAGAGGTACTCAGTTCGCATCTCAGCTTTGGTGAGCCATACAGAGAGAGTTGGATACTCAGATCGAGTTGAGCACAGCGTTTCATCCTCAGACCAACGGGCAGTTGGAGCATACCATTCAGATATTTGAGGATATGTTGTGTGCTTGTGTGATTGACTTTGGTGGTTAATGAGACTAGTTTCTGCCACTAACGGAGTTTGCATATAATAACAACTATCAGTCGAGTATCCAGATAGCTTTGTATGAGGCTTTATATGGTAGGAGGTGCAGATCTTCGGTTGGTTGGTTTGAGCCGGGCGAGGCTAGGCTATTGGGCACAGACTTGGTTCAGGATGCGTTGGGTAAGGCGAAGTTCATTCAGGAGCGACTTCGCATGGCGCAGTCTAGGAAGAAGAGTTATGCGGACCGGAAGGTTGATGTGTCTTTCATAGTTGGGTATAAGGTGTTGCTGAAGATGTCGACCATAAAAGGTGTTATGACATTTGGGAAGAGGGGACAGATGAGTCCCATGTTCATTGGGCCATTTCAAGTGCTTAAGAGGGTTGGGGAGGTGGCTTATGGGATTCCTATGCCTCCCAGTCTATCGAGTATTCATCCGGTGTTCCATGTTTTGATGCTCCAGAAGTATGTTGGTCACCCGTCTCATGGTTTGGACTTCACAACGGTTCAGCTTGAGGGTGATATGTCATATGAGGTAGAGCCAGTGGTTATCTTGGGTCGACAGGTCCAAAACCTGAGGTCTAAGGAAAAAGTTTTAGTGAAGGTTCAGTGGAGAAGGCAGCCGGTGGAGGATGCCACCCGAGAGACCGAGCGGGATATGTTAGACATATATCCTCACTTATTCGAGACTCCAGGTATATTTCTAGACCCGTTCGAGGATGATCGTTTTATTAAGAAGGGGAGGATGTAACGACCCGGCCGGTCGTTCCGTGCGATTTACCCCATTTCCCCCATTTCTACTTTATCATATATTGCTTAGCCTGTTTACGTTTTGTTGGGTCAGCTGGTTTGGGTCTGGAGTGGTCATGGTGAGGATTGAGGCAGTTAGTCTCTCAAAGTAGCCTAATAGTTGAGAAGGACAACTGAGAGTTAAATTATTGGTGAACGACCTCGGAATGCAGATTTTATGGCTCAGATAAATTCCTTAGGTGATTTGGGACTTAGGAGTGGGTTTGGAATTATGTTTTGATGTATGGTGTTGAATTAGGCTTGAATTAGCGAAAGTTAGTTTTTTGTGATTTCCGATCGGTAGTGGAAAATAGGCAATCGGCGTCGGAATGGGATTCCAGAAATTGGAACATGTCTGTAAAGTCATTTTGGGTATGTGTGCAAAATTTCAGCTCAATCGGAGGTGTTTTGGTTGGTTTCGGCGTCGCTGGCAAAATTTGGAAGTTTCAAATTTCATAGGCTTGTATTTGATGTAATTTTGGTGTTTTCATGTTGTTTTTTGTGTTTAGAAGGCTCAAATAAATTTGAATAATTTTATGGGGTGTGTTGGTATGTTTGGTTGGGGCCCTGAAGGGCTCGGGATTGATTTCGGATGGTTGGCAGAGTTTTGAAATGGCTGGTGGTGTAAATTTCTGGTGTTGGCCGCACCTGCGGATGGGACGCCGTAGGTGAGAAAGGCCATGCACTGGTGCAAAGGGAGGCTAGGCAGGAGGAGTTCGTAGGTGCGAAGAGTTGGCCGCACCTGCGACGCCGCAGGTGCGGAGAAAAGACCACATGTGCGAGAATTCGTCCGTTAGTAAGATTTCGTAGGTGCGCACCTGGGACCGTAGGTGAGGGTCCACATGTGCGATTAAAGGTCCGCAGGTGCCGAATTGATGGGCAGAATACTATAAAAGAAATCCTCCGTGAAATTTTAGTCATTTTACCATTGTTGCATGCAGTTGGAGCTCATTTGAAGTCAATTTGAAGAGAGAATCCGTGTGTCTTCAGTGGAGGTAAGTTCCCGGGTTATTAAAGTAATTTCTATGCTATTTTGTTCGGATTAGGCTTGTAAATCGAAGGATTAAAGTAGAAAAAGGTTGGTAAAATGGGTGGAGGGTTGGAATATTCTTTTGGCGATTTGGGTAGGCAATGTGGTCCGATTGTGGTGTTTATGGTATGTGTAGAATCGTGGGAGGACGAGGTTTCTGGTGATGTAAATTTTATCGAATTCCGAGACGTGGGCCTGGGGCTCGGGTTTTGCCGAATTTTGAGATTTTTGTATTTGATACATTTCGATTGGTTTGTGTTCCTTTAGTGTATATTAATGATGTTAAACTGGTTTTGGTTTGATTCGGAGCAATCTGGAGCCAATTTGAGGGGCAAGAGCATAGCAGACTAGTATTGTGGCCCGGCAGAGGTAAGTAATGGTTATAAATCTTGTCCTGAGGGTATAAAACCCCGGACTTCATATTTCTCACTGATTTTAGAATGGCGCACATGTCGGATGACGAGTATGTGGCATGCAGTGATAGGACTTGGTCTTCTCCGCGGCTACTATTATGTTGCGTATTTTACTCTAAATCATATGTTAAATCATGTTCTAAATATTATTGCAATATTTGGGCTATAAGCCATGTTTGGGGCCTCGTGCCGACTTGTTTAGACCCTTTAGGGGCTTTTACTGATATTTCCTCAATGTTTATTGATGATTTCGAAACATAGCCTGATTTACACTACGTTGAGATTTAAAAATGATATTTTGGTTCGAGTACCCCATTTTACTGATACGCCCGAGGGGCTTTTGAGAGGTTCTGACTGAGTAAGGATGAGGGCCTGATTGTGAGGATCTGATATGCCACGAGGTGGCTTGATATTAGCGCTTGGGCTGAAGGAGCCCCTCCAGAGTCTGTACACACCCCCAGTGAGCGCAGGTACCTACTGAGTGCTGAGTGCTGAGTATCGAGTGATGAGTGATTGGGAGGCATGAGTGACCATGAGGTTGCCCGAGGGGCTGGTACTGAGTGGCTGTGAGGTACTAAGTGATGTTCTGCCCCATGGGCGATTTATGATTCATGTTTTTGTCCGAGGGGCTACTTATGATTTATTTCATTTTCATACTAAATCATCGGTCTGGAATTGTTAAAAATATACATTTTTAAAGGATTTTCCTGAAGTTGGTTTTAAGGCATGATGATTTCATATATCTATGTATATACTGTTGGAAAGAAAGGGTGTGTATATTATGAAACGATGATACTGATTTTGATGTGTTTTCTTGCCGCTTAGACTTTATTTATTTTCATTACTACCGAGTTGGCGTACTCACATTACTCCCTGCACCCCTGTGTGTAGATTCAGGTGCAGATACCGAGCATTAGCTATCTTTTCCGTGCGGAGTCGGAGTGCGGGATATAGAGGTAGTTGTTCAGCGTCCGCAACATCTCTGTTTTCCCTTTCTTGTTTTATCTAGCTATTTATTCGGAGGTTTTGTATTATAATAGTATACCTTTTTGGCATATTTCTCTTAGATGCTCATGACATGTTGGCTCTGGGTTTTGGGGTTGGTTACACTGTATATTGGCCTAATGTATTTAGTAAATTCCGTATATTTTAGGAAATGCTTGAAATTTGTTGGGATTTTGAAAGAAACTGTAAATATGTGATTATTGGCTAGCCTAGTTCAACGATAGGCGCCATCACGGCCGGTTTAGGATTGGGGTCGTTACAAAAACCCTACCCATTCCCTTTAATCTGCCACCCCTAAACGCGCTCAGCTCTCCTCTTTTCTCTTATGAAGAACTCTAGTCGCTTCCTCCTTAATTCCGATTCCTAATCTCACTAATAATGGGATTTTTCCATTATTTGCTTACCGTGTTTGGGTACCTTTGGTACTGGTCACACGTTTATGGCGTTACTTAGGTATTTGCCAAATTTGGGAAAATACCGCCTCTATATCGGACACGAATCAACTCAATCTTGGAGATTTTCACAATATCCCGTCCACATACACGAAGAGAAACTTGATTCTTCTTACCAGTTGGCAAATTTTGAGTTTTAAAACCCTGACTAGGGTTTGGAGTTTGATATTTTTCCTTTCCGATTACTCTACTGATTTGCATGCAAGATTTTACTTTTTTGTCCACATTTACTTGATTTCTTTCTTTATATATGTCTAATATTTGTTTGTTCATTCAACTTCAACATTATATAAATCCCACCCCTGTTCCCCTTATGGATAGACTTCTAATCACGAGATTCAGTAAAGACTAAGGCCTGTCACTCAATTATTCTCTCATTCTCTTGGATCTTGGCCGGCTGAAAGCTAAGGCTTCCAGAATTCGATTTTTCAATTTTTCTTCGTGCGAGCACTGCCCGGGGTTCATTTGAAGCCCTTGGGGATTATGACGCACTAATATCCTTGGTTCAATTGCTCTTTGCTGACGTTAAGAGTATTATGGAGTTTGTTCTTTCTTGTTTATCTATTTGTCAATTGATATCTGGTATGTTCCTTAGTATTTGCAGTTTCATTCTCATGTGTTCATGATTTTCATAATTCATATGTTTTAAATTACATAACCTAATGTGTTCCTAGACCATCTCTATATTCCAACCTTTTTGGCATTGAACTTATTTTCTGCTCTGAGCTTCTTTAGCATTTGATTCTTTTTACCTAAAACTACCAGTTCTGATATATGTTTATGCTTAACTTGAACCATATGGACTCTCTTAAAATTTTTTAGCCTAATTTGTTGGTACTTGATGGTTTACATTTGCCGCTTGGCATGAGTTTGTTTCTCAGCTTTGTCCCTGGTTCCTATATTGAAAGACTCGTATCTATTATGTGTCTTAATATATGTTATGACCTTCACTCTAGCTATGATCTGCTCCCATGTCTATTTTTGTCACTCATTGTGTCTTTGGTTTGCTTAATTCTTTATTCCCTGGTTATTAGTTGGGACCTTTAGAGTAGCTATCTTAACTTGTGTTTCCTCATAATGTTTGACACTGTCTTTCCTTATTGATATAAGTTGTCATGTCTATTTTCTGGTGTTCAACATAATTTGGACTCTTAGGCTTTAAATCGTTTAATTTAGTGATTTACTTTAGTCTCGTTTGACATAGTGCACCTTGGTATGTTAATCTTGTAATCTTAGAAAACTTGATTCCCCTGCTTCCTAGAAAATGTTTCCTGCCCAATATGCTAAGTGTTTGAACTTGTGATATAAACATGTCCTTTGAGTTTTGTTGATTCTCTTTATATTCTTTGTTTAATCACCCCTGCTATGTCTTTTTCTCAAATACAAGTGCACCTTTTCAAATTCCATCACTTTATCACTGTTCTCTCACGTTTTGTTACCAACACTATTCTGAATCTACCACTCTTGTCCGGATGAAAGCCAAGGCCACAAAACTCTCTCTATTGACCTCCCTAGTGTGAGCACTGCTTGGGGTCAATTTGAGACCCTTGTGAACTCTGACACACTATCACTCTCTTTGTTGCTGGAATTTGAGCTGTCTCTGGTATTTAGTTTTTTCTTCCTCACATTATTTCTAATCTGGGTTGTGTAAGTTATTTATGCGTAATTCAATATTTTGGTCATATGGTCAATTTGCGATTGTTTGGCTTGGCTTGAGTTACTCTATGACTTTTGGGCTGTGTTGATAGGAATAGTCCCCGTTTGGATCTGGGCATGGTATTTGCGAAGAAGGAGTTTGCTGAAGGCACAGGAAATACTAGATATCTCCTTTAGGTGTGTTGTAGGCCTACTATAATTTTGTTTTGTAATATCTATACTTATATTCCTCATCTGGTCTGGAATAATTATGTAATAAACAATTGGGGTGTTAGTGAAATTAGGAAAAGGGGTATATTCTAATGGTTGCATGAAAGGGTAGAAAACATGCCTATAGGGTTCGTATGATTTACTTGTTATTCCAACTTGTCATATGTGCTATTCAAATTTCGATGTACCATGGTATAAATCATGCCATTAGGGGAATCACACACCCACACAACTTGTTTATTATCAAAGCATGAGCTTAAGTACTTTATTTATTCCCATGTCTACTACTATGTGTCACTAGACAGCATGCCTATAGGAAATAAGTGCCAATCACCATTCAATTTGCATAACTACATCATGTTTATTAGATATCATGCCTATAGGATCATACTAACGTATGTTCTACTGGTCCTCATCTAGGTATCATGTCCATAGTTTCTTAATTGATTCATCAGCTACTGTTATATCTATCGCTCTCCTAGGAAACATGAATAGAGACAAAGTTTTATAAAATCATTTTTCAGCAGCCAACTATTAGAACCTAGCAACAACATACCACTACTCGCTTAAAGAGCATGCCAATAGGATCAAACACGAGTAATTATTAGTATTTCCAATGGTTTTAACTCCCTCTTATTGCGTAAATCACTTAGCAATCATGTCTGTAGGTTTTAATAACTTATAATTTGTAATCTCAATAAGAAGCATATCACTAACAAATACTCTTAAACTGTGTAGCTATTTACAAATCATGTATATAAGTTTAAAGTGGCGCCTTGCATCTGAAACTGGTTGCATGCATTTGTTATCTAAGTGTGGATGATAACTTAAGCCTTTACCTATCCTTAAGTGAAGTCCTATTTTTTTAAAGTCGCTTAGTTTTATCATTTTTAGCAGCCTAAGCAAAGTCTAGAACCACCCAAATAGAGGTCCAATGCCTCCTGGACCATATGCATGGGACGGGTAGTGCACGCATAGGGTACGACTTAGAATTGAATTAGAGTGCCATTTGGTAAACAAATTTAACATAGTAATTGGGTTGAAGGAGATGATAGTTTGTGCCCGCTGAATAATATGAGCAACTCCCTATCTTAAGGAACTTGCAAAGTATTATTTATATTGCACGGGGTGAACCTTTAGGCTAAAAAAACATAGCCCCCCCCCCC
>MDKJ01220655.1:0-41554 GCA_005239525.1 Nicotiana knightiana | reverse complement strand
TTCAATTCCTATATTACTTGTCGACCACGTACACTTGCGTGTGTATTGGGTTTTCGACCAACAGTCTTACACGCAAATAGTCTGGAGTTTGAAGATACAGAAATTCAAATTCGTGTGATCTGAAGGATTAGGCTTACTATGATGAATATGTTTCATTTTTGCTTTGTTATTCCTAGTTTCATTAATGCTAGGAGCATTCTTAGGCCGTCAAAAGTCAATCTTTAGGATTTACGAAGTTCGCATGACATAATTACGGGTTCCAAAATTAAGACCAAAGTATGCGTTCCGCAACTTTGGGTCAAACAATCTTAATAATAAAAATTGTTATTAATTGTGTACACATTCGCGTGACACGAGTACGATTTAAAAAATAAATATTCGTAAAAAATATTTTAGGTACGACTTAATCTGTCAACGTTATTGTTTACACGTTCGCGTGACATAAATACAATTTTCAAAATAAATCAAGGTACACATTCGCGCGACTTTGGCCAAGCTTTCTTAAATAATTAAGTATTGTGAATTGTGTACACGTACGCGTGACATGATTCTTGATGCGCCAAACAAAAAATTACACGTACGCGTGACTCATTTTAAGATGATTCCATAATCACGAATAATCAAGTAATTAAAAGAGGCAAAAGGTAAAAATATACATAGGTTCTAAATACGTAATTAAACAATAACTAAGCCAGGTATGATTTAAACGACCGTGCTAAAACCACGGAACCCGGGAATGCCTAACACCTTCTCCCGGGTTAACAAAATTCCTTACCCAGTCTTCTGTGTTCGCGGAAAAAAAAATAGAGTCAAATTTCCTCGATTTTTGGAATTTAAAATAAACCGGTGACTTGGGACACCATAAAATTATTCCAAGCGGCAACTCTAAATAAATATATAATCCCATTTCAAATAATGTCACTTTAATTGGAAAAAACTCCCTTATCCCCTTCGGGAAGAAGGAGGTGTGACAGAGCCTTAGATGTTAAATCTATTAAAACTGGAAACATACTCCTTTATACCTGCTGCTTGACTATTAATGGTTATAATCATTAAGAAACTGATAAAATTCATCCTCTGAAATTAGTAATAAAGCCGACTCACTTTGCATTCTCACCTAGATATCATGCCTTAGGGTCTGAAGTTAATAAGGCCTTACTTGTGTTTGAGTCGTGCTAATCATGTGCATAATCTGTGGAGGAATACTTGGGCCTCGTATCTGCTCTTATTTGTTTTCCCCTTATCTGAAGTCCTAATTGTCGTTGTTTGTCGCTTAGAATCTTGTCCTTTAAACCTAGGTGTTAACCTAGTACTTTCTTTTAAGATAGTAGTCCTAGCCTCCTCCAGGACTAATAGGATGGGACGGGTAATAGCACGCAATAGAGTCTGTGACCAACACACGCTTTAATTACCGTCACGGGTGGGAAGGGTAGAATATGGATATGATGACCGGTGCGCTAATACCACGTGTAGCCCCTTTTCGAGGAGTGATTACAGGGTATTGCATTGATGTGATCCATAATATTATAAACCTAGGACACCTTTATATGCTAGCTCGTAATCTTCTTTACTGTTTTCTAAACATCTACATGTTTAAAACTTAAATCCCCTCTTATTTGAGCCTTTACTTGTTATTTGCTAGTTGTACAAATTCACGAAACCATTTGGTTGGGAACCACACTTGTGGATCCTGAGGGGTGCCTAATACCTTCCCCTTAGGATAATTTCAAGCCCTTACCCAAATCTCTGGTTAGCAACGTAGTTGTATAATTGAAAACCTTAGGTGCCCTAATGCACCGTTAAAATCGTTAGGGGTCGACTCTTAAAAATATGCAAACCCTTTTCCCAAAAATAAAAGTTGTCCCAACCAATGTCATAAACCCGATATTCTGTGAGGAAGAAAAAGGAGGCGCGACAGCATGACAACTCTGCTGGGGATATCCAGGCTTTTACCATTTCAAATTGTTTCTTGAATTTGTGCCTTTATTTTAAATACTTGCACCTTTTCCTATTCCCTTTACATGCAATTAATTGTTTACTTCGGGTATTTACTTTTCTTCAAAAATGAAACTGACATGTCTCTTTGTTTCCTTTTGTAACTGCTTTAAATCATTACTATCATTTTTTACCGCTTTCTTTAACATGCAAATACGTGACAAATTGTCTTAATACTTATTCATAAATCATGCTCAACATTCATACTCCACTCGTGCCAAACAAAATACTATAGCAATGCTTGATGAGTGATTGCGCCCTTCCTATATTATCACCCACTAAATTCGGAAAGGCTTATTTGCGGTAAAACTAGTCGATCAGCGGTGCAGTCGACGGTTCCGTGCCTTTCCCCCTTGAGTTGTCCGCTCAAGGGTACTAGTCTAAAACCTCATAGAAACCTTACTCTGTTGCACTGTTGCATGCATTATGGTCAAACCTAGTCAATCTAAAGTGTCGTCCGCACGATAGCTTTTAAGATAGCCTTATCCAAAAGACCACCGGGTTTCCCTAAACCCAAACAGACACCCTCACGTTCTGTGCATTTATTTGGAGAACTAAATGCTTCGTGCTAATTATTAACGATAAATAGTCGAGTCCGGTGGGGGTAAGGGCCTAACTTAATTTGCTTCACTGAAAAAATGAGGTACAAAGTCCCCAGATTCGGCATGGTCTCCAACATCCACCCAAAACTGTTGAGTTGGAGGGAGGATGTGCACTCTAGTGACAAAGCTATCGTCAGGAAACACTTGGGTAATCTACCGTCTCTCCTGGAAATCGATCCTAACAAAATGATAAAAGAGGCTGCTACCCTGTTTTGGGATCGTGAAAGGTCCGTGTTCCACTTTGGGAACATCGAAATGGCGCCTTTTATTGAAGAGATAGGAGGGCTGGCTAACCAAGTATGGGAAACTCCGGGGTTGTTGTTGCCTGAGAACCGCACAGGCAAAAGTTTCCTCAAAATGATGGGTCTGAAAAAGGACGCGGAATTGATATGTTTGGAGGATTCGTACATTCCTTTTGACTACTTGTACGAAAGGTATGGCTAAAGCAAATCATACCGTACCTACCATGACGAGTTTGCTATCACCTCCCTGGGACACGTCCATCGCCGAGTGTTCGTGTTTATGGTTTGCTTTTTGGGTTTGATCGTGTTCCCGATGAAGAAGGAAAGGATCCATACCAGGCTAGCCATGGTAACTAAGACCATAATGGAAGGAGTAAATGGTCAAGATTTCAGCATTGTGTCCATGATCGTTGCAGACATATATCGGGCCTTAGAAAGGTGCCTCCAAATGAGCTCAATGCGACAAGCTCACCATGGTAGTTCACCGCTTGGGGTATGGATGTTATTGTACCAATTGAGACTGTCGCATCCAATGGCCACATGTTCATTTTGGTCGCCATTTATTACTTCACTAAATGGGTCGAAGCAGCCTCCTACAAAGCAGTTACTAAGAAAGTTGTGGTCGACTTTGTCCGCGACCGCATTGTTTGTCGGTTTGGAGTTCCCGAGTCAATCATCACCGATAATGGTTCTAATCTCAACAGTGACTTGATGAAAGCTATGTGTGAAAATTTCAAGATCAAACACAAGAATTCCACAGCATACAGACCTCAGATGAATGGATCCATAGAGGCTGCTAACAAAAACATCAAGAAGATACTAAGGAAGATGATAGAAAGGCACAAGTAGTGGCATGTCAAGTTATCATTCGCTTTATTGGGATACCGCACCACTGTCCACACATCAACAGGGGCAACTTCCTATATGCTAGTTTATGGTACAGAGGCTGCATTTCCTGCCGAAGTGGAGATTCCATCTCCAAGAATTATACAAGAAACTTAGCTCAGCATGCAGAGTGGGTAAGAAGCCGTTATGAGCAACTAGCCCTCATAGACGGGAAGAGAATGAATGCAGTATGTCATGGTCAACTATATCAGAACAGAATGGCCAGGGCCTTCAACAAGAAAGTCAAGCCAAGACGATTCACACCAGGGCAGCTGGTGTTAAAGAAAATCTTTCCACATCAAGATGAATCCAAGGGGAAGTTCTCTCCCAGCTGGCAAGGTCCGTACATGGTTCATAGAGTGCTAATAGGAGGAGCACTCATACTTGCAAAAATGGACGGAGAAGTTTGGTCGAAACCAATAAATTCGGATGCAGTCAAGCGCTACTATGTGTAATCTTTATGCTTTCTCAGTGATGTAATTTGAACTACGCCTGACTTGATTCCCATTTAAGAGGGGATACGTAGGCAGCCTTATGGGTTCGGTCACAATTCAATAAAAATCTATTTTTCCCCGCAATTGGAAACTGGGGCAGAATTTTGAGGAGGGCCCTCAAAATTCCGAAGTGAGTAGCAGTCCACAAGCATTCACCCGGCCTACTGAGGGTAGGATTTTGAGGAGGACCCTCAAAATTCTGAAGCAAGTTCAATCGATCGCCACATAAGCAGCAGTCAGAAATGTCAACCCATAAAACTGGGGCAGAATTTTGAGGAGGACCCTCAAAATTCTGAAGCAAGTTCAGTCGACCGCCACATGAGCAGCAGTCAGAATCGTCAACCCATCAAACTGGGGCAGAATTTTGAGGAGGACCCTCAAAATTCTGTAACATGAGAGGTTGAAATGTCCCCAGCCGTGTCACGGTCGTCGGTTCATCCCAAAATTACTTTTTTTTTATACATTATGCTTTTACAAAATCATGCATGTTTGTTTGTGAAACAACTTTGTTTAGCAATGCTACCCCAATAATACAAACAGTATCATCAGATCAAGCCTAACAAGTCAAGCAGAGCCAGTAGGAATGCGAACTAACCTTTCCCCTTTACAAAACTCATGATCTTTCTTTGGATGCAGGCACAAAATTGCAAAAGTCCCGAAATATATTATCCGCTCAAAGGACAGACATCGTTCCTCAAACTCGTCATGCCAACACTTATTATCAGCACAAATAATGCTTCATTATCACAATTCTCTACCGCAGTTTAACACCAGCTAAGATTTTTTGTTGTCCTTCCTTAAATATTGCATAAGGCTATCTTTCTGCCTTCCGAGACTAAACACTGTCTCCATCTGCATCTATTCTCTCATAAGGCTTCCTTCCTGCCTTTCCGAGACTAAACGCTGTCTCCATCTGCATCTGCATTGCATAAGGATACTATTATACCTTCTGAGACTAAACGTTGTCTCCATTTGCATCTATTCCTGCATAAGGCTACCATTCTGCCTTCTGAGGTTAAACGCTACCTCCATCTGCATCTGCATTGCATAAGGCTACTATTCTGCCTTCCGAGACTAAATGTTGTCTCTATCTGCATCTATTCCTGCATATTGCAACCTTTCTACCTTCCGAGGTTAAGCGCTACCTCCATCTGCATCTGCATTGCATAAGGCTACCTTTCTGCCTTCCGAGACTAAACACTGTCTCCCATTTACTTTTCAAAAGCAACCTCTGTCTCTATCATTTGCTTCTTTTCGGGCTAAGCTCTGCCCTTTATAATTCGCAAGACTAATCTCTGTCTTGTCAGCATCATGCTATTGCATCTTCATGGGCTGAAATATCGCCAACTTATCCCAAGGCATCATCGTTCGGAGGCACCATCTTCATGGCACGAGAACACCATGTCATGGCCTGAGGATCCCTTTTTATCAGCTTGCATATCATTATTCAAAGGCATCATGGTTCGGAGGCACCATCTTCATGGCCCGAGAACATCATTTCATGGCATGCGAATCCTGCATCAACCAATTCATGGCCCAGGACATCATCCTTAACCGTCCAAAGACAACATTCATAGTCCAACGGGAATTTGCATCATATTTAAATTACGTACGATATATGTTTGTATTACTCATTTGCAGGTAACCTGGCAAGCAACAACTGCCATGGCAGGCGCGGTCCCGTCCCAATTCTCCTAACTACCCCGTAAGCCGCTTGTTCACCCAACCTGGCACTTTGCGTCCATCCTTAAAAAACTTCATCGGTATACTTCACCGATGGATCCTGAACTACATACGGCCTGATTCCTGCAAAATCAGGGATATGTAATCAGCTCAGAAACCAGGGTGCGGCCCGAACCTTTCAAACTATTTTCACTCGGTCAAATTGGCCATCATATCTTTACTCGACAAATCTTCCATCCTTCCCGGGTAAAGAGGGGAAAATGTTGATACCCAATTTTTTCCCCAAATTATTTTTAAATTGCATATATACTTTCAAAACCAAATTCCATAATAATTGGTATTTTTCCATAATTTTCTCATATTTTTATAAATTTATTCCTAATTTATCCAGTGTTTTTATCTCTAATAATTAATTATAAATTGCATTACAAATGATTTCAAAAATATTTCTTGACTTAATATGTTATTTTTAATCCTATTGACACCAAATTATTTCATAACTAGTCAGATTGGCACTTTTTTTGGCTATAATTGCAATAACTTTGCAATTATAACCTAATCATATGTTTTATGCTATTTTGGCCCAATAATTAGTCATTTTATATTTTAAATACTAATTAATCATGATAATTTAATTTTATTAAGCATCAATTTTATTTTTATAATTATCAGCTATTTTTTTATAAATTATTTATCTATTTTTATGGGGTATTTGACAAATAGCCATTTTTCATTTCAATTCTAACCTACTAAAACCATCCCAAACCCCAATGAAAATGACCCAAGCCCATACCATATCCTACCCAGCCTAACCCTAAACCAATCTGAGTCGTTGATCAAAATAGATCAATGACCCAGATTTCTATTACCTTATTAAACCCTAATGACTACCCCCCCCCCATTTCATTTCCCCCCTCTCATTCTCACTGATCCGACTCTCTCAACTCTCTTATATCTCTCTCTAAAAACGCTCCACCTGTTAAACCTATCTCCTCCCTTCTCCGGCCACCTTCTCGCTGGAAACCATGGAGGTCTCACTCTCACCAGCCTTATGGATCCATCCTTCGCCTTGTGTCACTGTTTTGAGGCCTTCGAGTGAACCAAAGGCAGTCCACTCACTATCTCCGGTCTCATGCCATCTTTCCGGCCATCTACGACCGTTCGAGTAAGATCTTTACATTTTTCGGCTAAATGCCAGTAATATTTAAGTTTGCTTCTCTTCTCTGGGTTTTCTCTGGAAACCCTAGCTTTAAACCTCCCGATCCTTTTAGATCTGTCACAGATCTATACGTATTCTGAGGTTTTTTCATGTTTTCCTCAAAGGTCTTCTTGTTTTCTGAAACGACTCTTCATTTCTCAAAACTAGGGTTTCAAGATTCTTTTTAAAACAGTTCTTCCTCTAGTTTCTTAGTATTGTTTTTGTGATTTTATTGTGCTTAAGCATTATTCGAGCCATTCTCTTCTTGTTTGATTCATATTGATAAAAAAGGCACCAGATTTCTGGGTTCAATATGTGAATCTGAGTTCATTTTATGATGTTCTAGCATGACTACTTTGCTTGTGTGTATACTCTATGTGTTTTGTGATTTCTTTCTCTATAATTACTGACTAGGGTTTCTGATTCTCTGTCGCCTCTGCCTAGACTATGATTATCTATGGATTCCTTTAATTATCTGCTATTTTTCTGATATGTATCCCTAATTTCGTGATTAGGATTTCTGATATTTGCTCAATATATGTTACTCCAGTATAGTTTTGCTATTTCTGAATCTCTGAACAAGTATGATTAGTGCTTTAGTGATTTTACACCATAATCTTTACTTATTTTCGAGTATTTTCCTTTGAGTAATACTAATTGCCTGATTTTCGAATATTTCCTTAAAATGGTGGTATTTCCCTTTGAGTAACACTGATTTCCTGTGATTTGAAAATTTCCTCACTAATCCTTAGAATCTGAATCATCTCTTGCCTTATTTTTATGAATAAACCTGCTGTCAATTAATTCTTATACACTTTCCTTAATTGAAATATTCTGAACCTAGTCTCAATTGCATGTCCCATACTTGTACTATGCTAAGTTATTTCCTTATATGCTATATGCACTCACATATGGTACCTTTCCTTATTTGATGTCTGCATAATACCGTTTGAACTTGATTCCTTCAATTAAGAGATACCTATACTGATTTTACATTGATTGATACGCAGTCCCTTAATTAAGGGTTAACTTTTATTCCTACCTTATTTACCATTTGTTTTCAAACTATATATACACTACTCTTTCTTTAAGAAGGGGAAAAATGGATCTGCTTAATTCTCTCTCTCACACACAAATAAAAAACTCTCTGCTCTCTCTTCTGTGCTAGTTACTACTATTCTAAGTTAGCCAGCTGCAAGCCAAGGCTAACTATTGTGCATTTCCTACTTCCTGTTTGTGTTACTGCTTTCTTCACTTCACTCGTATGTTCTAATTTAGATTTCAGCCCCTATAGTGAAAGGGGGAGGGTAGTTATATAGGTTATCCATGTTAAAGGGTAGATATCATACTTCTGGGTTTACATTTCTTACGTGTGCACTAGAAATTCATGCTTAGGGATGATTGTATGCAAGCGTATCATGCATTAGATATCCTATTCCTTAGGTCCATGTTTACTGTTTCAGCGTCCTATTATGGTATTATCGTTTACCATATAGAAATCATGCTCTAGGATTAGACGTTAATATAAACATGTTATTCATGTAAACCAGTTCTAATATCGCTGTAATGTTGTGGTACACCTAGGAATCATGCCTAGGACAATAATGCGCTAATAAACAAGTCATCCTCATACTTGCTGCATAGCATGTTCAAATACTGTGACTTTATGCATTTAGAAAAACTGCCAAGGAATTCTGCATTCCACCCATTATGCATCCCTATGTGTGCATATTAGATATCATGTCTTAGGACCTCATTCAACACATAGTGTAACTACTGATTGCATGAAAAAGGCCCTAAAAAATAGTTTCACCATGTTTTCAAACAACTGGTAATAGTTCTGTATTTTTGCAACACCTAAGTACAACATGTTTAGGTAAACTAACTTGTAACAATTTCTTTAATAATCTGGGTAACTACTGAGTATTGTCATACGCTTAGGCGAGCCTTAGGTGTTAAATCTATTAAAACTGGAAACATACTTCTTTATACCTGTTGCTTGACTATTAATGGTTATAATCAGTAAGAAACTGATAAAATTCATCCTCTGAAATCAGTAATAAAGCTGACTCACTTTGCATTCTCACCTAGATATCATGCCTTAGGGTCTGAAGTTAATAAGGCCTTACTTGTGTTTGAGTCGTGCTAATCATGTGCATAATCTTTGGAGGAATACTTGGGCCTCGTATCTGCTCTTATTTGTTTTCTCCTTATCTGAAGTCCTAATTGTCGTTGTTTGTCGCTTAGAATCTTGTCGTTTAAACCTAGGTGTTAACCTAGTACTTTCTTTTAAGATAGTAGTCCTAGCCTCCTCCAGGACTGATAGGATGGGACGGGTAATAGCACGCAATAGAGTCTGTGACCAACACACGCTTTAATTACTGTCACGGGTGGGAAGGGTAGAATATGGATATGATGACCGGTGCGCTAATACCACGTGTAGCCCCTTTTCGAGGAGTGATTACAGGGTATTGCATTGATGTGATCCATAATATTATAAACCTAGGACACCTTTATATGCTAGCTCGTAATCTTCTTTACTGTTTTCTAAACATCTACATGTTTAAAACTTAAATCCCCTCTTATTTGAGCCTTTACTTGTTATTTGCTAGTTGTACAAATTCACGAAACCATTTGGCCGAGAACCACACTTGTGGATCCTGAGGGGTGCCTAATGCCTTCCCCTTAGGATAATTTCAAGCCCTTACCCAAATCTCTGGTTAGCAACGTAGTTGTATAATTGAAAACCTTAGGTGCCCTAATGCACCGTTAAAATCGTTAGGTGGCGACTCTTCAAAATATGCAAACCCCTTTCCCAAAAGGAAAGAGTTGTCCCAACCAATGTCATAAACCCGATATTCCGCGAGGAAGAAAAAGGGGGCGTGACAAACCCAACACCTTATCAAAACACACAAAACCAGCACTCGCAAAATCCTCCTGCACCTAATTAGTACGCCATGCCTCCCCAAAATCCTAATCCTCCACTAGTACTGACTCCTCCGCAGCATCAACATCATCCGACCCAATACCCATAAACTACCACTTACCATACTCCTCAAAGCACACCACAAACTATGCCTAATCCCAAAACTCAACCAATGATCACCATTACACCCAAATCCCTGGAGTCCACCAAAGTAACCCCATATACGTAGAAACCTTACCCCACACTTCACAACAAACCCCGTACATACCAGAATCCACCGAGAAGGACCTGCTCATCAAGAACATGGCGGAGGAACTTAAGAAGCTTATAAGTCGAGTCCAAGGTGTCGAAGGTGGTAAATGCATCGAAGGTCTGAACTATGAGGATTTGTGTATTCAGCCGGACGTAGAAATTCTAGAGGGTTACAAACCTCATAAGTTCGAAATGTTCGATGGAAAAGGTGGTCCAAAGGTGCATCTCAGAACGTATAGTGACAAGATCGTAGGGGTTGGTAAAGATAAAAGAATCCGCATGAAGTTATTCATGAGAAGCCTCACTGGAGACGCCCTATCCTGGTATATCGGTCAAAATCCAAAGAAGTGGATTAACTGGGTAAGCATGGCGTCAGATCTCATGGATCAGTTCAGATTCAATGTAGAGAATGCACCAGATGTCTTCTATATCCAGAATCTTAAGAAGAATCCAACAGAGACTTTCCGCGAGTATGCTACTCGGTAGAGATCAGAAGCTGTGAAAGTAAGGTCGGCATTGGAAGAAGAATAAATGAAAAAATTCTTTGTCTGGGCCTAAGATCCGCAATATTATGAGAGGCTAATGGTTATTGAAACTCATAAATTCTCCCACATCATCAAATTGGGAGAAAGAATAGAAGAGAGAATTAAAAGAGGGATGGTAACCAATTTCGAGGCATTACAAGCTACGAATAAAGCCTTGCAGTCAGGAGGCATATCCAAAATGAAGGAAGTAGGCGCTGTGATGGTAGCTCAAGGTTCGAAATCTCCTCTCATATATCAAACACCTCCACCCACATATCAGCCTTCACCTCCCAGATATCCACAACCTGCAACCACTTACCATACTTACAACACCCAGCCAGCATACTACTACTCACCACCAGCCCGCCAAAACTATCAAAAACCCAAACCAAATGTCGACCGCACACCGCCCAGATAATACACCCCTATTGCTGAACCCATCGACCAGTAGTATGAAAAATTGAAATTTGACAGTTACGTCACTCCTATTCCCACTGTCACCATGGAAAATTCCTCTCAATGGGTCAATCCAAACAAGACATGTGGCTAACATTCAGGCCTTAAGGGTCACACTATTGATGAATGTCGCACTCTAAAGGATAAAATCCAGACATTGATCGATACCAAGGTTATACAGGAAAAGGAGACTGCACCTAATGTCCGCATCAAACCCCTCCCGGATCATAGGGGCAAGGGTATAAATGTGATAGAAACCGATGAGAATGGGACCTGGAAGGGTAAATTGGGCTCATTCGAGAAGGGAACGATCCTAAGAAACCTAAAGTCACTCTCACTTCTATTGTGGTACAGATACAGTCACCGATTGAGGTTGAGGTAGCCGCACTAACTCCATTCAAGGTTGAAGTAACAACACCCTCAGTCGCACCTGCTCCATTTGAAGTAGAAGTGAACGTACCATTCACTGTAACAGTAGCACCTGCACCGTCCTTTAATTCTAATGATGTACCCTGGGACTACACTGCAAAAGTGAGAAGGAAAGGAAAAGGGAAAATGGAAGAAACTGGTGCAGCGCAGGGGATGAACAGATCTGGTAGGGTTTACACGCCTGAGCACCTAAGGGGAACAAGTAAAGAAGCCGCTTCCAAACAGCCTATCATTGAAACCGGCCTGGATGATCTTTGGAGAAAGGTGCAGGCGAGAGAGTACTTTGTAGTTGACTATCTGAATAAGACCCCTGCTCAGATATCCATTTTATCATTACTGTATAATTCTGAAGCACATAGGAACACATTGATGAAGGTATTAAATGAGGCTTATGTACCCAACAACATTACCAGTGTGGAGATGGCTAACATGGTAGGACAGGTATTGGAGAGCCATAAGATCACTTTCCATGAAGACGAACTGCCACCGGAATGATTGAGCCACAACAGGGCGCTGCATATCATAGTACAGTGCAAAGACAAATTCATTGCCAGGGTTTTGATAGATAGAGGTTCAAGTCCCAACATCTGTCCATTAATCACTTTGAAGAGATTGGGTAAAGGTTTGCATAAGATACGAGCAGGAACTATAAACATAAAAGCGTTCAGTGGGTCTCAAAGGGCCACGATAGGAAAAACCAACCTTTGCTTATAAATGGGCCCAACTTGGTTTGATGTTGAATTCCAAGTGCTTGACATATCCGCCTCATACAATTTACTATTGGGACGACCTTGGATACACGCCATTGGGGCTGTAGAATCTACTCTGCATCAGGCTGTGAAGTTCGAATGGAATCATCAGGAGGTGATCATTCATGGAGACAAGAGTAACCCTATTTACACCAATCAGATTGTTCCGGTTATGGAGAATAGAAGGAAGTTGGGTGGAGAAACTTACCATCGCATTGTGCGTGTTAATGCAATTGAGAAGGACAATTGGTGGAGTAGCAAAATAGAGAGCATATTGGCACGGGCAGGATATGAACCTGTTAAAGGGCTCGGAAAGAATCTCCAGGGTATTCCCAAACCAATACAGTTAAAATGTCACGGTACAACCTTTGGAATGGGATATCAATACACTTGGCATGAGTATCAGAATTGGTCTCCACCATGGCGCGGTCCTTATTACCCCCTCGAGCAATCGATACCACATTTGAGCCAATACTTCCATCAGGATGATATAATGTGGGGATCTGAAGAAAATAAAGTGCTAGCTGGTTTTATGAATCTATCCTTAGAAGATAAAGACATGGACTATAGTGTAATAGTTGAGGAGGAGGAGGAAGGTCTCGTCATCCAGACAATGGCGAAGGAAACTGTTCTCAGGAACTGGACAACCACACCATCAAGAGCCCGCTGAGTTCTGGGGTAGCTTAGCTAATAGTGTCATTTTTTTAAAAACAATTCCTAAAAGCATTTTTAAAACATTTTAAGTACTTTGTTTCAAAACAATTGTTTAAATCATTAAAATCGATTTTTGTCTCGATACTTATCAATGGTTTGCTATTTTATTATTTATTACTATCTTCTACACTTTTCTCTCTACAACATTACCATTTCTTATCTTGATGAACCAACAACTGTGACATGTAATGGGACAACGTAACATAAAGATAGTGACTCAGAAGAAGTAGAAGAAGAGGATATAATACCTGAGAAAATTGTCAGAGAAGTTGAGAATTTTGAGAACAAGCCTAAGTCCAACCTGGTCGAAACTGAGATAGTGAACTTGGGAGATTCCGAAACAGTCAAAGAAACTCGCATAAGCATTCACTTGTCACCATCAGAGAAAGAAGAATACACCCGTTTCCTAAACGAATATGAAGACATTTTCGCATGGTCATATGATGATATGACTGGTTTGAGTACATCAATAGTGGCTCATAAACTACCTACCAATCCAATGTGTCCGCCAATAAAGCAGAAGCTCAAAACATTCAAGCCGGATATGAGTTTGAAAATCAAAGAAGAAGTTACCAAGCAGATCAAAACTAAGGTTCTCAAAGTGGTTGAATATCCGACATGGTTGGCCAACATCATGCTAGTTCTGAAGAAGGATAGGAAAGTTAGAGTATGCGTCAATTATCGGAACCTAAGCAGAGCAAGCCCCAAAGATGAGTTTTCACTACCCAACATACACATACTGATTGAAAATTACGCCCAGCATGAACTTCAATCCTTTGTGGATTGCTTCGCGGGATATCATCAGATCTGGATGGATGAAGAAGATGCTGAGAAAATAGCTTTTATCACACCATGGGGAGTACTGCTACAAAATGATGTCGTTTTGGTCTGAAGAATGTTTGGGCCACTTATATGAGGGTCGTGACAACTATTTTCCATGACATGATACACAAGGAGATAGAGGTATATGTGGATGAAGTCATTATCAAATCCAATAAGGGCACAAATCATATAGCGGACTTGAGGAAATTCTTTGATCGACTTCAGAGGTACAATTTGAAATTGAATCCCGCAAATGTGCTTTAGGGGTCCCTGCCGAAAAGTTGTTAGGATTCATCGTCAGTCGCCGATGGATTGAACTAGACCCATCAAAGGTCAAGGCTATCCAGGATTTGCCGCCTTAAAAGAACAAGAAAGACGTGATAAGTTTTTTGGGGCGTCTCAATTATATCACCCGCTTCATAGCACAATCAACCATGATATGTGAGCCGATTTTCAAAATGTTAAAGAAAGATGTCGCAACAAGTTGGATTGAAGATTGCCAAAAAGCTTTTGACAAAATCAAAGAATATTTGTCCACACCGCTAGTCCTGGTCCCTCCAAAACCTGGTCGATCACTGCTACTCTATCTCTCCATAAAATATGGGGCTTTCAGTTGTGTCTTGGGATAACACGACGAGATAGGGAGAAAAGAACATGCCATATACTATCTAAGTAAGAAGTTCACACCCTACGAAGCATGGTATTCTTTACTAGAACACACATGTTGTGCTTTGACCTGGATAACTCAGAAATTGAGGCACTACTTATGTGCCTATACCACATATCTCATATAAAGTATGGATCCTCTAAAGTATATCTTCCAGAAACCCATGCCTACCGGGAAACTGGCAAAATGGCAGATACTGTTGAGCGAATTTGACATCGTCTATGTAACTCAAAAGGCGGTTAAGGGACAAGCATTAGCAGATCATCTTGTGGAAAACCTTGTAGGAGGAGAACACGAACCACTAAAAACGTATTTTTCTGATGAAGAAGTATCATTCATAGGAGAAGATGTCGCCGAAGCCTACAATAGGTGGGGAATGTTTTTCGATGGAGGCGTAAATTACAAAGGAGTGGGTATTGGAGCCGTTTTGGTATCAGAGACATGTCAACATTGTCCGATATCCGTGAAACTCAGATTTTCGTGCACCAATAGTATGGAAGAATATGAAGCTTGCATATTGGGGCCCAATTTGGCCGTCGACATGAATATCCAGGAATTACAGGTAATTGGTGATTCAGATCTTCTGGTACATCAGGTGCAGGGAGAATGGGCTACAAAGAATACCAATATATTACCTTATATGGATCATGTGCAAGAGATGATGAAGAGGTTCATGAAGATAGAGTTTAGACATGTCCCGAGAATCCAGAATGAGTTCGCAGACGCATTGGCCACTTTGTCCTCCATGATACAGCATCCAGACAAGAATTTCATCAACCCTATTCCGGTAAGGATCCATAATCAGCTAGCTTACTGCACTCATATTGAAGAAGAAACATATGTGAATCCATAGTTCCATGATATCAATGAGTACTAGTAAAAGGAGAGTGCCCAGAGCATGCAAATCATACTCAGAAATGCACTCTCCGAAGATCGTCCAACCATTTCTTCCAAAGTGGAGGAATTCTGTACAGAAGGACTCCAGACCTAGGGTTATTACGGTGTGTTGACGCCAAGGAAGCTTCTAAACTGCTCGAAGAGATACACGCTGGAACTTGCATACCACACATGAATGGGTTCGTTTTAGCCAAGAAGATACTAAGAGTAGGATATTTTTGGATGACTATGGAAACAGACTACATCAGGTATGTCCAAAAATGTCATCAGTGCCAAATACATGCAGATATGATATGGGTGCCGCCAAATAAACTCTATTCAACAAGTGCACCTTGGCCTTTTGCTGCTTGGGGAATGGATGTCATTGGGTCGATCGAGCCTGCCGCTGTACACGGATACAGGTTCATTCTAGTGGCCATAGACTAATTCATAAAATGGGTTGAAGTTGCATCTTACAAATCCATAACCAAGAAAGTCATCGCAGATTTTGTCAGAGATCGTATTGTTTGCCGATTCGGGTGTCGAAATCCATCATCACCGACAACGCCTCCAATCTCAACAGTGACTTAATGAAAGATATATGTGAAACATTCAAAATCAAGCATAAGAATTCCATAGCATACGGCCTCAAATGAATGGAGCCGTGGAAGCCGCCAACAAAAATATCAAGAAAATATTGAGAAAGATGGTAGACAACCACAAGCAATGGCACGATAAATTACCATTTTCCTTATTAGGGTACCGTACCACAGTCTGCACATCAACCGGCGAAACTCCTTATTTGTTTGTCTACGGTACTGAAGTTGTCGATCCCCCCGAGGTCGAAATTCCTTCCTTAAGAATTATACAGGAAGCTGAACTCAGTAATGTAAAATGGATAAGAAGTCGCTAAGAGAAATTAGCTCTCACTGATGGGAAAAGTATGAATGCAGTATGTCATGGTCAACTTTATCAGAATAGAATGTCCAAAGCTTTCAACAAAGGGTCAGACCTAGACAGTTCTCACCGGGGCAACTTGTACTGAAATGGATCTTTCCACATCAGGATGAAGCCAAAGGGAAATTTTCACCCAACTGGCAAGGACCCTACATGGTTCACAGGGTACTAACAGGAGGAGCACTCATACTCGCAGAAATGGACGGGGAGATTTGGCCAAAGACTATCAATTTAGACGCAGTAAAAGATATTATGTTTAGAACGTTTGCATTTATTCACCTGATGTAATTGAACTACGCTCGACCTGATTCTCATTTAAGAGGGGATATGTAGGCAGCCCTGTGGGTTCCGTCATAATTCAATAAAGTTTTTATCTTTCCCACAACCAGAAACTAGGGCAGAATTTTGAGGAGGACCCTTAAAATTCCAGAGCAAGCCTGGCCAATAAAATTTTCATTTTCCCCACAACCAGAAACTGGGGCAGAATTCTGAGGAGGACCCTTAAAATTTCGGAGCAAGTCTAGCCAATAAAATTTTTATTTTCCCCACAACCAGAAACTAGGTCATAACTCAATAAAATTTTCATTTTCCCCACAACCAGAAATTGGGGCAGAATTTGAGGAGGACCCTTAAAATTCCGGAGCATCTAGCCAATAAAATTTTCATTTTCCCCACAACCAGAAACTGGGGCAAAATTTTGAGGAGGACCCTTAAAATTCTGGAGCAAGTCTAGCCAACCAGAACAGTTAGAGAATCGCCTAAGTAAACTGGGTTGGAATTTTGAGGAGGAGCCTCAAAATTCTGAAGCAAGGAAGTCGCAATGTCTCTAAAAGTGTCAGTCATTGGTTCATCTAATTTATTCGATATTGCATACTAATGTATTTTAAATAACTACATTCATCATATGCATGCATATCTTTTGAAAATTTTATCTTATGAAACAGCCAGATGCTACTCGTGGTAACTCAAGCGGGATTTCGATATAGAGCAAGGCAAAGCAAGCAGGTGAAGGCACGAACCAACCTTCCCCGTAAAACTCACGATTTTCCTTTGGATGCAGGAACAAGAAATTTGTGCACACCTCGGAATCACTATCTTCATAACGACAAAGCCGCCAAATGCAAACATATTTCCAGCTAAGAAATACTCTGCTACTACTTATTATCTGTTCATTATATGAGACTAAGCATCTCCATCTTGCATAAGGCTAAGCCCTGCCTCCTTAAGTGCATAAGGCTAAGTACTGCCTTCCCCTGCATGAGCCTAAGCATTGTCTCCATCTCGCATGAGGCTAAACCCTGCCTCCCTAATTGCACAAGGCTAAGCACTGCCTTACCTTGCATGAGACTAAGCATTGTCTCCGTATTGCATGAGGCTAAGCCCTGCCTCCTTAATGGCATAATGCTAAGCACTACCTTCCCTTGCATGAGACTAAGCATTGTCTCCATTTTGCATGAGGCTAAGCTCTGCCTCCTTAATTGCATAAGGCTAAGCATTGCCTTCTCCTGCACGAGACTAAGCATTTTCTCCATCTTGAATGAGGCTAAGCCCTGCCTCCTTAATTGCATAAGGCTAAGCACTGCCTTCCATTGCATGAGACTAAGAATTGTATCCATTTAGCATGAGGCTAAGCCCTGCCTCCTTAATTGCATAAGGCTAAGCATTGCCTTCCCCTGCATGAGACTAAGCATTGTTTCCATTCTTTCATGAGGCTAAGACCTTCCCCCTCAATTGCATGAGACTAAACATTGTCTTTCCTTGCATAACCACAAATGCTATGCTATTGGGAACCTTGCACTATTCTCTACCTCGGGGCTAAGCTCTGGCCCCGATCTTACATAAGACTAAGCTTTGTCTTGTTTCGCCAAACATAATGTCTTTGAATCTCATGGGCTGAAATATTTCCATTGTCCGAAGGCGTCATAGTTTGAAGGCATCATTCTCATAGCCGGAAGACACCATACCATGGCCTGAGGATCTCTCAATATTGCACATCATTATTCAAAGGCGTCATGGTTCAGAGGCATCATCCTCATGGTGCGGGAACATCATTTCATGGCATGAGAATCTCCTATCTCACGATTCATGGCCCGGGACGTCATGGTCTAAGGACATCATCCTCACCATCCAAAGATGATCTCCATGGTCCAAAGGGAATTTGCATCATGTTTAAATTCTTGCAGTAACTCGTATATATATATATATATTTGCATGCATCGTGTTTTAAGTTTGCAGGTGATCCTGGAAGTTACCGTTCTCCTAACAAGAGAAATCTTCGCTCCGGTTTCCGTTCAATATTCATATCCTGCAATTAATTCAAACGTAACCAACAACCGTCCGTTACCCTTTCCCATCTAATGATCGTTCAAACATCCATAACCGTTCCCAAATACATCCATTCACAGTTCTGATATCGTCCTATCCAGAAAGTTTGTCCATTCCTATAGCGACTCCATCGATTTATTCCACCGTTGGATCCAGAACTATACACAACCTGATTTCCGTAAAACCAAGGATATGTAGGCAACTCAGAAACCAAAGTTCGGCCTATATTCTTTCAAATCACCCCATTCGGTCAAAATCGGTCATCACTTCTTTACCCGACAACTCTTTCTTCCTTCCCGGGTAAAGAGCGGCAGCTGTTGATACCTAATTTTTCTCTCATATTATATATATATATATAGATATATATATATATATATATATATATATATATATATATTCAAAATATTTCATATGCATCATCATTTAATTTATAAGCATACACAAGTATTTTCATAATTTTCCATATTTCTAAAGACTTTAAACCAATTTACATCTGCATTTTATTATCCAATAATTATCCTCTAAATTATTTTTATGATAATTTAATCATCTAAACTTATTGTTTATATCAATATGAGGTTTTAAATATTTTCCAGTACATTTCTTATAACGACATTTGCATTTTTAAGGCTAAATTGCATATTTTGCAATAATAGCCCACATGCACATATAATTACATTATTTATACAGAAAATGAATTTTTATATTGTTATAATATTGAGTAGTTATTTTAAATTATTTTAGTGCACAAATGATATTTTTTTTATTTATTAATTACTTTTATAAATTATTTATTTATTAAACATTGGGTATTTAAAATCTGACCCAAACCTTACCTATTTTCGGATCTAAACTACCCAGTCCCAGCCCAATAACATCTAAGCCCAAAAAAAATAACCCGTAACCCAACCAGTTATACCAACCCAACCCAAGACCCCCAGCTAATCATGGCCGTTGATCTCTGAGATCAACGACCCATATGACTCTTTCCCTTCTAATTACCCTAACACCACCTAAACCTAAATCATTTTCACCACCCGCCGCCTTTGAAATCTCTCAAACCCCTTTTCTCTCTGTCAAACCCTAGCCGTCTTCTCCCGCAAATCCCTCTCCTAATCCCACCGAACATGGGATTATACGACCATTTCTTGCTATATACGACTCTTCCCTGGTATCAGATCCTTCCCTATACCACTTTCCTAAACATGGCAAGCGGATCTCATCAGAATCGAACCAAAGTCGGTTCAACTTCTTGACCTTTTCAATATTTCGTCTATATTCACTCTTGTTCTATTGAGGGTACAATCTTTGTATATTTCTGTTGATTCTTACTTCCCCTAAAATTAGGGTTTCAGATCTCTTAGATCGAACCAAATTTGGTTTAATTTTATGATTTTAAGTGATATTTCTGTCTATATTTATCTTATTTTGTGCAAGGTTTTTTGTTATTTTTAGATTTTGCCGATTTTTGTACTTACCCTAAAATTAGGGTTTTTGAAATTTCTCTCTTTTCGTTACTGATTTCGCTTGCATGTGATGTTCTTTCCTTTCTAGTGTTTGATTGATGATTTTTCTTGTTTGGGTGTTCGATTTTTACTGCTATATAAACCCCTCCACATTCCCTTTTGAGACAGACTCAAATCATTAAGAAATTTACTAAAAAATTAAAGTTGCATGCTCTTTGTTCTCTAATACTCTTGCTCTATATTCTGGTTCCTGTCCGGCTGAAAGCCAAGGCTAGAAATTCTGGGTTCTTTCTCTTTGTTGATATTCATAACGCTGTGGACTTCCGTTCTTTTTTGTTTTTGGCTTAACTGGTGAGTTACCAAACCTTTGTCATTTCATTCCTATTTAACTGTCATTAGCATATGTTTTCACTTCTGAAGATTGTGGTTTAATGTGTTTGTGGGTTATTCTCGTGTGCAATTCTGACTGTCTTACTTCAATTTTAGGCCTTTCTAATCTTAATTCCATTACGTTTATAGTTTGAGACATGTTTAGACCTGATGTGAGCAAGTTAATTTCTCTTTAAGTCTGCCTGGCCTATGTGTTACTGATGTTTAGAACCTTTGCACTTTATCCATATCTTTAGTGTTCAAATTTGCTATCAACCCTGTTACTTGAGCATGCTTTCATATCCCCTTTTATGGATTAGTTGACTAAGCATGAATGTATTCATTAAGTATCTAACATAAGTTTGTTTCTGAACTTGTTGTGATGACATGTAGCATGTTTGATCTTGTATGCTTCTACCATGTCTTGACTCCCCAATAGTTGCCTTAATTTGTTATCATTTTGTTAAGTTTTTTTGACAATTGATATTATCCCTTCTTGGGACACTAGCATCTACACTCAGCATAATCTGAACCTTTTTCTTACTATGAGTCTATGTACATCAATCTTGCAAATCGGTCTTGTTAATATATGCATTATGTGTTGAACTTGTTTTTCTGAAACTTTGTTAAGTCTGTTCTTAAAACCTAAGCATGTTCTATTACCTGTTCTTTGTGCTCAACTTGAATCTTCTTGTATCCCACAGTGTTGTCCCTTAACCTTAGTCTATTCCCTTACTGTCTGGTCTCTTTTGAGTTCTTATTCTTAGCCGGCTGAAAGCCAACGCTACTTAGGTTCTATCATTCGACCTCCCTAGTGTGAGCACTGCTTGGGGTTCACTTGAGACCCTTGTGAACTCTAACACACTAGGATTTGGTCCTTAGTCTTTCTCTAAATTTCCCCTATCAACCTCCCTAGTGTGTGCACTGCCCTGGGTTCTTGAAGCCCTTGGGAACTCTGACACACTAGGGTCTTGGTTTTATTTGCTCAACTCTATTTTCTACCTACTAGATGAATCAATTGGCTTTTGGCTGCCTTATGTCAATGAAGATATAATTTATGGGATGTTTTGAACCATGGGAATGAAGGCCTGGCCTAGCTGGGTATATCTTTGGGCCTGCTGTAGGCTCACTATAGTTATTTTATAATTTATTCCATTCATTGGGTTTGTAATAATGTTGTAATAACAATTAGGGTATTAGTAAAATTGGGAGAAGGGGGTTATCTTAATACTTGCATTAAATGGGTAGAGATCTTGCCTATAGGTGCTCCACTTTGCTCAAATGTGTTATTATGCTCAAATGTGTTCAGTTATTATGCGTTAGAAATCCTGCCTATAGGTTCTCAACTTTGCTCAATGTGTTCTGCTTTTACCTGTTAGAAAACATGCCTATAGGATACTAAATGACCAATATCTCAATGTGCACATGCATTAAGCTATATAGGATTCCGTTAATTTACATGCTACCTAATCTGCAAATTTAGATACCATGCCTATTTGATCTAAAATTTGTCTCAATTATGAATACAGAAATCATGCCTATAGGATCTAAAATTAGTCTCAATTATGACTATAGAAATCATGCGTATAGGGTCTAAAATTTGTCTCAATTATGACTATAGAAATCCTGCCTCTAGGGTCTAAAATCAGTCTTAATTATTATCCTACTCGTTTCTTTCAAGTGCTAATGTTGAACTTTTAACACTGTGCTAATTATCATTATAAGAAAGCATGCCTATAGGATCTAAAGTCAGTTTCAATTATGACTATAGAAGTCCTGCCTCTAGGGTCTAAAATCAGTCTTAATTATTGTCCTGCTCGTTTCTTTAAGTGCTAATGTTGAACTTTCAACACCGTGCTAATTATCATTATTAGAAAGCATGCCTATAGGACTCGACTAAGCAGTTCTGAATATATTCCTGTGATTATCATTGTTAGTTACTACGTGAATCACCTAGATATCATGCCTATAGATTTAAGCTCTTATACTTATGATCAGTAGGCAACTACGTAGTCTTTTAGAAATCGTATCAAGAAAATGGATTCTACATATGAATCTATCTACCCATTAAAATCCAGAATCACATAGAGATCATGCCTATATGATTCAATAACTTTAATTTCTCTAAAATCTCCAACTGTCAAATGTTAATTGGTTTGCATGCATTTGGTTGTCTAAGTGCGGAGGCTAACTTGAGCCCCTATTTGTCTATACATGAAAATCCAAATTGTTTTGTATGTCACCTAGTTTTCTCCTTTTTTGAGCAACCTAAGTTAAGTCTAGAACCACCCAAGATAGAGGTCCAAACGCCTCTTGGGCCATAGGTATGGGACGTGTAGTGCACGCATAAGGTACGATTTAAGATCAACTAGTACGCCTTAGGTAAATAACTTAAAGATAGTAATCAGGTAGCAAGAGATGATAGTCTGTGCCCCCTGAATAATACGAGTAACACCCCACCGCGAGGGAGTTACGAAGTATTATTTATGCTGCACGGGATGATCCTTTAGGCTAAAAATCTTAAGATCCCCCACCTTTGTCTAAAAAATCAATTATTTATTTGCCCAATTTAATCTTTTGTTTAGACTAATTCATATAATTCAAGTTCGGCCGGGACCCCCAGTTATGGACCTCGAGGAGTGCCTAACACCTTTTCCTCGAGGTAATTTGAGCCCTTACCCGATATTTGGTGACACAAACTGGTTAAACCTGAGTTATTTGTAAATAGGTGCCCTAACTCACCTCAAACCCATTAGGTGGCTGCTCTCTCTCTTTTAACATCCTTCCTTAAAAGAGTTGTCACGTGTCGAAACCCGATTTCGCGAGAAAAAGGGGCGCGACACCAAGTACAACATCTCGGCCCATATTGACCTAATCCAGGCCGACCGTAACATAGTACATATTCATCGCCCTGGGTATTGCGCATTCTACGCATATCCGTTCTACGTAGGCTATTCTCTTCCTCTTCCTCTTCCTCCGTTGGCGGTGGAATTCTGCCACTATTACGGCATCTTCCCGGCTTAACTCTCCCCCTATATTTACAAACTTTTCCTTATGTTGATAAAGTACGTGGAACTGGCCAACCGCATGATTTCCATTCGTCACCTGCTGCACCTCTTTGCGTCAAGCTTTCATAGAGGTACAATGTTTCACCTTCGCCACCGTGGGAGCAAGGGATTGGTGGTGAGGATGGAAGACAAGGCCAATTATAAATTTTGGTACAACTTCTTCTACACCAAGACCGAGCACGTGGTGGCAAACCCCAGTGGGTTCCCTGAAGCGTGGAACTTTGCCCGTAAGTATTTGCGGATTACTTGTTTTGTTTATCTCGGTGGTGACTTAATCGTTCCTCTTCTTATTTTGTGTAGCCGAGAAAGAGCCTCCTTCGTTGGTTACTGACATTCATGACTGGGTAAGTCAATCTTGCCCCATACGGTGGGGATTCGTGAATGGTCGGTGTTCCACTAGAAGTTTGGGCGTAAACCCTCTATGACCGATGAGTTGTTTACTTTGAACTTCTATTTATTCGACCTTTATGCGGTCTTCTTTTCCTTATCTTCTCTTTTGTAGTGGGGTTAGTTTAACTTCTAATTTCGTTGTCAAGTCGGAGGGCTTCGAGGAAAGTGAAGGCTCCTATCCCCATTTTTCGTCAACCAGGTGCTACGACTGGGTCTCTACATGCTGTGACTGCGGGCAAGTCCATTCAGATGGATACTTCTTTTCATATCCCGGCACTGCATAGACCTAGCAGACGGGCGAAAGTACCATAAGTGGAGACTCTAACTTCTCCTATGTTACACTTGGTAGACGAGTCAGCACCGAGTGAGGAGGAACTGGTTATACTGAAAAAGGCGAAGGGTGGAAATTGGTGATGGGGCAGCTGGAGCCGAGGAGTCGACAATGGGCGGTCCTGAGTCGTCCATGGTTGCATCTGAGAGCAGAGTGGATTTGGCTACTGCAGCTTCACCGCCTACGGAGGTTGCAGAAGAAACTCCTTTTCCTGAAGTCATTGTCGAAGGAGGGAGATTAGAGGCTGCGGAGACCGTGCCTAGGAGAGACCCGTCACCTTCAGGACAGGCTGATGTTCCTTCATCAACCGAGGAGAGATGGAAGAGTGTGGCCGTGGTTGCCTTGATTAGAAGAACTATGTTGGCAGGCGTTAGCTTGAACATGGCCGAGTGTGACTTTAATTAGTTCGAGTAAAGTCTAATGTCACCTTAATTAATTCGAACAAGGTCAAATGTGAGTTGATTCGAGCAAGGTCGAATGTTACTCTTAATTAATTTGAACGAGATCGAATGTGAGTTGATTCAAGCAAGGTCGAATGTTACTCTTAACTAATTCGAATGAGGTCGAATGTGAGTTGATTCGAGCAAGGTCGAATGGAACTCTTAATTAATTCGAACGAGGTCAAATGCGAGTTAAATTCAAGTGAGGTCGAATGTTACTCTTTATTAATTCAAACGAGGTCGAATGTGAGTTGATTCGAGTGAGGTCGAATATGAGTTGATTCGATCAAGGTCGAATGTTACTCTTTATATTAATTCGAACGAGGTTGAATATGGTATCTTAATTGATGCAACGTTAATTTGGTGGAGACATAGGCGAAAATCATGTGCTTGTATGCTTTGCTTACATATATATTGGAGAAGTTTACATATTTTTCGGGTTGGTATTCTAGTCCCAGTTTATCTAGTCCCTTCATTGGTTGACCTGGAGAAGTATTCGAGAGGTCGCACGATGAACTGGTCAACGCGTGTCCTCACCTGCTCATGCTTAACTCGAAATGTCCTCCTTGTCGCCTCATTTAAACCTCCCCGAGAAAACCCAATTTGGACAAAACTCAGGTGAGGAAAAAAGAGCACGTATCGGAGAACATTTTTCCTTAGAAGTTGAAGTACTTGAGGTGGTCGACATTCTAGTTGTTTGGTAGTAGTTTTCCTTCCATCATTTCCAATTGAAATGACCCTTTGTTTGTTGTTGCTGTGATTTTGTATGGGCCATCCCAATTTGTTCCAGTTTTCCTTCCCGTGGATCTTGCTTGCCTGTGTTTTGGCCTTGAGTACGTAGTCCCCGACTTTGAGTGGTCTGACCTTGGCTTTTTTGTTGTAGTAGCGTTCTGCCTGTTGTTTTTGGGCAATTATCCTTATGTAGGCCATATCTTTCTGTTCTTCGGCTTTGTCGAGGTCCTGCCTTCTGCTTTCGTCGTTTATCGACCCGCTTTCGTGGGAGTATCTTAGACTTGGTTCTCTGACCTCGACGCTGTTACTACATCAGTCCCATAGCCTAGTGAGTAAGGCGTCTCTCTTGTGCTTATTTTCAGAGTAGTGCGGTATGCCCATAGCACTTCCGGCAGTAGTTCCAGCCATAGTCCCTTGGCGTTCTCAAGCTTTTTCTTCATGATATTAAGTATTAATTTGTTGGAGGATTCCGCTTTCCCATTGCTGGCGGAATGATATGGCATGGAGAGTACTCTTTTGATATGCCATTTCTCGAAGAACATGACGATCTTTTTTTGGTGAACTGAGTCCCATTGTCACAACTGATTTCTTTGGGGAGGCCAAAGTGGCACACAATATTCTTCCATATGAAGGAGATCACTTCTTGATCGCGTATCTGGGCGAATGCACCTGCTTCCACCCACTTGAAAAAATAGTCAGTTAAAACTAAAAGAAATCGTACATTACCTCGCCGTACTGGGAGGGGGACGATGACGTCCATCCCCCATTTTATGAAAGGCCAAGGTGAGGTGACAGAATGGAGGTGCTCGACCGCTTGGTGGATCATGAGGGCATATTTTTGGCATTGTTCGTATATTTTCACGAAGTCGGCAACCTCTTTTTTCATGGTGGCCAGTAGTAGCCCGCTCGTATGAGGCATCTGACAAGAGCTCGATTGCCGGAATGAGCTCCGCAGTGGCCTTCATGGACTTCTTCTAGTATGCGTAGTGTTTGGTTCGGGCCTAAGCATTTTTCTAGGGGGTCGCCATATGTTCCTTGTACAGGTCGTTGTTTATGACATTGTACCTGGCCGCCTGCATTCAGAGCTTTTTGGCTTCTTTTTGTCATCTGGGAGCACGCCGTCCTGCAAGTAAGTAACACCACGATTGCTCTAATCCCAAGTTAGGTTTATAGTTCTTACCTCGACTTGATCGATCGATGAGTGGAGGGGAGTGACCATGTTTCCTTCTCTGGTTATGCTTTAGGTGGTTGCCGCTAGTTTGGCAAGACCGTCTGCTTCGATATTCTGCACTCGAAGGATTTGGTCGAGCTGGCATTCATCAAATTCGGGTAACAGCTTGCAGATCTCGACTTGATATTTTTGTATTCTTTGCTCTTTGATTTGGAAAGTCCCTGTGACTTGGTTGACGACGAGCTGAGAGTCGCAGCGTAGGATGACTCGCTTCGCCCCGTACTTGAGTGCTAACCTTAGTCCTGTAATCACGGCCTCATACTCGGCCTCATTGTTAGTCATGTCCGGGCATCTTATGGACTGGCGAATTACTTCGCCTGTCGGGACCTCGAGAACGCGTCCCAGTCCAGACCCCTATGCGTTAGAGACGCCATCGGTATACAAAACTCATAGGTTTTGTATTTATGGGGAAGCATGGGCGGCGTCTCTTTCAACTTCATGCATTATTTTTGTGCGGAAGTCGGCGACGAAGTCGGCAAGTACTTGCGACTTTATCGCCGTTCGCGGTTGATAGGTTATATCATGCCCCCTTAACTCTATGGCCCATTTGACCAATCTATAGACACCTCAGGTTTATGCAAAATACTCCTCAGGGGAAAAGTTATGACTATCGAGATGGGGTGGCACTGGAAGTAAGGTCTAAGCTTTCGTGAAGCTACGACCAAAGCCAGGGCCAACTTTTCGAGGTATGGATACCTCGTCGCGACATCGACTAAAGTTTTACTAATGTAGTAGATGGGATATTGCATACATTTATTTTCTCGGACTAGGACCGCGCTCACCGTCACGTCGGACACGGCCAGGTAAACAAGGAGGCGTTCTCCAGGTCCGCTTTAGAGAGCAATGGAGGTGAAGATAAGTACGCTTTTAGCTCTTTCAGGGCTTTGACGCACTTAGATCTCCATTGGAAGTCATTGCCTTTCTTGAGTTTGCCAAAAAACTTGTGGCATCTGTCGGAGGACCCTGAGATGAATCTCGACAGGCTGGCTATGCGATCAGTCAGTCTCTAAACCTGTTTCTTGCTGGTTAAGTTCTCCGGTATTCCATCTATATCTTTGATTCGGTCGGGGTTGATCTCGATGCCTCATTGTGATACTAAAAAACCGAGGAACCTCCACGAGGTTACGCTGAAGGCGCACTTTTCGGGGTTCAATTTCATTCTGTATCGCCTGAGTATATTAAAGTCCTCTTTCAGGTGGTCGATGTGATCTCCTCTTTTTGATTTTACCAACATATCGTCGATGTAGACCTCCATGGTTTTGCCGAGTTGATCTTTGAACATTTTTGTCACCAACCTCTAATACGCTGCTCTTGCGTTTTTGAGTCTGAAGGGCATCACCTGTAATAATACATCCCCTGGTTGGTGAGCAAGGTAGTTTTTCCTGGTCCTCCTCTTCCATGAGGATCTGGTTGTAGCCCGAGTAAGCATCTAAGAAGCTCAATAACTCATGCTCGGTTGTTGCGTCAATGAGCTAGTCGATGCAGGGCAATGAGAATGAGTCTTTCGGGCATTCTTTGTTCAAATCGGTGAAGTCTATGCACATCCGCCATTTTCTGTTCTTCTTTTTCACCATGAATACGTTGGCGACCCATTGGGGGTATTTCGACTCTATGATGGAGCCATTTTCTAGCATTTTTTCAACCTCCTCAAGGACCGCATCATTTATTGCAGAATTGAATTTCCGCCTAGCATGCCTTATTGGGGGTAAAGCGGGTCGACGTTCAACTTGTGTGTTGCTATCTCTTTTGGGATGCATTTCATGTCTGCATGGGAAAAGGCAAACAAGTTTGCATTGTTAGCTAAGAATTGATGGAATTTACTTGGTTCCTGAAGTTTGTGGCTGATGTAGGCTTTCTTGCTATGGTCGTTTTTGTCCAGTTGGACGGGGTTGTGATCTTCCACGGTTGATCCCATGGCCTCTATGGTTTCGGTATATTTGATGACGCCATCTCCTTCATCACTACTCGACCTCAACCATGCTAATTGCTATGCCTCCTTGGCTTTGCCTTTATTTGCTGGGTGTATGTGCAATCCTGGGCAATGCGATAGCATTCTTGGGAAATGCGTTTCTCTCCTCGGATGTTTAATACTCCCCAAGGGGTGGGGAATTTGATGACTTGGTATAACCTGTAGGGGATGGCCTTCATGGCGTGTATCCAAGGCCGACCTATGATGGCGTTGTACGTCGTGTCCTGATTCATGATGTGGAACGTGGTCTACAAAGTGACGCCGCCGGTCAGGACGGGTAGTGTGATTTCTCCAGATGTCGGTTCAACTGCATTATTAAAACATGTTAGTGTGATGCAGCGTGGAACTATATTATCCTCGAGTTTCATTTGTGCAAGCACTCGAGGGTGGATAATACACGCGCCACTTCCATCATCAACCATAATACATTTAACATCCGTATCTAAGATTTGTAAAGTAATAATTAGGGCGTCATAGTAAGGAAAAATCAACCATGGGTATCTGACTTATCGAAGATGATACTTTCTTCGAGTTCGCCATATAGTTCATGAGTGATTGACCATTTCATCTTGTGGGTGGTCGTGAATTTTATGTTGTTGATTGACGCGACGTCGCCACCTCCGGTGATCATTTCGATGGTTCCCCGGTCGCTTAATAGTTCTTTCAAGTGTCCTTGGTGAAGCATATTCACGACCTCTTACCTTAGGGAGATGTAGTCCTCGATTCTGTGACTCCGTTCTTGGTGGAATTCGCAGAGGGCGTTTAACTTTCTGGTGTTCGGGTCGGACCTCATCTTCTGCGGCCCCTTCACTTTGGGCCGAGCTTCTCCAGGGCATAGACTATTTCTGAAGGAGAAACACAAAAAATTTGAGCAGATAGTAAGGGAGGCATACCTCTCTCACTTCGGTGAGTCCCTGTTTGTGGCCTAGATGGGCCGTCGTCGTGACGGGGAGGTGGTATGATGGTGGATCTGACATACGATTGATGTCTTTCACGTAGGTCTGGGAATATATCGGGTATAAACGATAGCCCAAACCATAAAAAGCTTATTGGGGTATCGATATCGGGTTATTGGGTTAACAGTTCGGTAACAGTTTTGTAATTTTTTGCTATTGGATTATCGGTTCGGGCCACGGTTTGCCCAATTTCTTAACGGGTTAACTGATAACCCAATAAGATATAATAAAATTAGGATTTTACCCTTAAGTATATAAATACATCTAGGGCTTCATTCTCTTTTTTTCTCCCAATTTTCCCAACCGCATTCAAGGAAGTTTCACAGTTCACTTTTCAGACTCTGATTCAATTCTTGAACAGTTCTTCTTCAAAATTCAAAGTACAACCACATTCTTAGAATCTTAGCGTAAGTTTGTATTCCAAAATCACTTCTTTGTTAAGAAGAAATTTCGTTCCTTGCTTTTGAATTTTACAGTAGAGTTCGATAATAAAAATATAGGATTTTTTTGTTGTTTTCGATTCTTTATTTTGTGCTTATGTTTTAGTATTATGTTTGTACTTGTTAATGTTAAGGTGAAATTGCTAGTGCTTTGTATTGTTATTAATGTATTTGGATAACTGTTGTTGAAGAATTAACATTATTTCAGTTGTGTTTGGACAATTGTTGAATTACTAGTACTCTTATTGCTCTTGCTACAATTGGACTCTGGAAAATGACATTGATCTCTTGATTATGGTTTGGCAGGAAACCAAAAAATTATAATTTATGTTCCTGTTAACTAATATTTCCACCGAGTTGGAGATGGAATGCTTGTGGAGTTGTAGTATCAATTTTTGAGATTGCACAGATCATGAATTTGTCAAAATGAAACATGCTTTAAATATTAGTTGTGGCTAGAACGCAGAAATGGGTAGTATATTATATGTGAATTCTTCTCATTGTCGTTTAACTCGAGTGAATTGTCTTCTCTTTTTTACTTAACTCTAAATTGAGTTATCTTATCGGGTAAACTGATAACCGAACCGATAATGATCGATAACCGATTAACCGATAATTGATACCTAATATCTTATCGGTTTTGTTATCGATTTATCTTATTTGTAAACCGATAATCGATATGTTAACCCGCTAATATTCATAACCGAACCGAACCGACCGATGCCACCCCTACTTTCACGTTTGGGCCGCAGGCCTACGAGGTCTCTTCTGTTGTCGTTCCTCCTGTCCATCCTGGATTCCATTTGCACTGAGTTCAATTGTTGAGTTGGCCCGTTGAGGTCGTCTTTGTCAGCTCGTACTTTGGAACAGTAGGCGTTGTGTATCTCGTCCCAGGGAGTCGGGGGATACTTCGTGAGCCGGCTTAACAACTTTCTGGTCGCTCTTGAACCGCTTCTATTTAGCACATTCTGGAAGGCCGCTACTGCCATTCCTTCTGATACATTTGGTTAGGTCATCCTCACACGGTTGAATAGAGCAATGAAGTTTCTTAACCCTTCACCGGGTGACTGTTTACTGGCAAATATGTCATTCACTCTCGCCTCTACTTTCTTAGCTCTGGCATGGGCAGTTACAAACTTGTCGGCCATTTCTTCGAATGTCTCAATGGGGCGCGCAGGCAACTACGAATACCAAGTTAGTTCTCCTCTGGTGAGGGTTTCACCAAATTTTTTCAATCATATGGAGGACACTTGCTCTTTGGCGAGGTCGTTGCCTTTTACTGTGGTGACGTAGTGGGTCACATGATACTCAGGGTTCGTCGTATATTTTCAGGTACGATGGTATTTTGAAGGTTTTAGGTATGGCGTGCGGTGCAGATTCGTCACTGTACGACTGTTCAACAAACCGACCGACGTCCCTTTTTGGTAAGAGTTTTGGGGCACCCGGTATTTTATCTACCCTTTATTGGTGCTCTTTCTTTGGTCTTGGAGCATTTTGTTTTCGGTTTCCATATCCTCCATATGCCTCAAAATGGTTGTGAGGGTGTCGTCACCTGCATTATTAACATTGTGAGTGATACCTATTACGGGAGGAGGGTCGTACTGCTCGTCTGTAATTGGTGCAACGCAAGACCTTGCATTCTCCTTGTTCATCTTTTGGGTGGGTTTGTCAAGGATGCTGGTCAGCGTGTTTGTCAACCACACTTCGAGCAGCTTTTTCACTATTGGTGGCGCCTCTTTCGTTGTGGACGTGGAGGCTCCTTTACCGTGTGAGGTGGTGATGCTGCCATGAGGGAGGGGTGAACTATTCCGCCTGAGAGAGGCATTTGGTGTCATGTCCTCAACATCTGTTTCGGTGACCTCGTTGGTGGTGTTTATGAGGTTGGTACTGAGATCAACTACTGCGTTCATCCTTTATTTCCCCATTACCTGCCATGCCAGACCGTGCACACAAGAAAAGATAGGGTTTTGCATTTTTTTTTTCCTCTTTTTTTTTTTTTAGATTTGAAAGGAACTAAAACTTTGACAAGGAAATCCCCACAGACGGTACCAAATTATTTGACCAAAAAATGATTATCATTGGTTAAACTAATTAATCAATTATTAAAGAGGTTAGTCCTTGTTAAAGCTAATAACTTCGGATCTAAGGTTAGTGGGGCGGGTGATGTAAATAGTGGTGAGATAAATTTAATGCGTTAAGTATTAAATGCTTAGAACGCAACAATATGTGTGAAATATAATATATTAAATAGCAATAAATGACACTAAATGTAAATAAGGAAGAAGATTCACCCAATATTGATTGAGGTGGATGATTCCTTCCTCTAATAATGATGAATGACAAGAATATATGAGAATATTGAAGGCTTTCTCGGATCTGGTGGAAATGACAAGAGATAGTCCAAAAAGACAAATCTCTTCAGAAATGTGTTCTTTGTATTTATCAAGAGAGCTTGCTTTTCAAAAGAGTTATTATCACATAGAATATTACATGCCTTTTGCCCTATCTCTCATCCTATTTATATGGGATATTCCCAAAGAACCTTAAAAGTACAAACATAGAGAATAGTCAATAAAATATTTCATCTGAAGATCCCAATACAAAACTAGTCGTTACTGCTATCTGTACTAAAAGCTGCAACAAAGACATCAACGATTCTACTGGAAAGGACAGTTTCAATATTTCCCATACGCAATCCTTTGTATAGACTTTGCGGCGGACGGACGCTAAGATGGAATAGGCTCGCTCGACCTCGGCCGTGGTTGACCGCTTGGCGACTCGTTCCGTTGATCACTGATTGGCCTCGGCTAAATTGCCCACGATAATTTACAAATCACTCATGATAATCACTTATTTGTGCTGAATTTTCTCGATTAAATTTTGACCCATACAATATACACTTTATGTAATCTTTCTGGAAGCTGCCTGATTATTTATAGAATTCTACTTAGGAGCATGGGAGGCGTGATTGAACCAAAAAAAGAACAAAAAAATTAGTTAAATAGAAGCGTGTAGGAATATATGGATGCTAGTATATGTTGAGTTTATTCTTTATCTCATCCCATCTTCTTCCTACTTCTCTTTTCATTATATCTTATTTTTTATTACTTTGATTTGTATTCTAGATCTTTTTAGTTGATCTCAAGTTTATGTCATTCAGTTAACTGAATTTTCTGATTTGACAAAGTAAATCTAAATTTGTTCTTTTAGTGAACTTTACTCATTCTCGATGACTCTCTTAATGTTGTGTAAAAGGTCTAGTCAATTTTTATTGAGAAACACACATATTTGATATCCTCGATTATAATCTATGTACCACTACGGAGACTCAACAAAACCATGCGACAGACCTTCTTATGAAATCTCGAGTTCGAACCCCTTTTACTAATTTATTCCATAACCACTTGTCATTTGAACTGGTCTTTTTGTTCCCATGGCCTATTTTACACTTTATGTTTCATCATAAGCTGACTCCATGAGATTTGGTTTGTTTAGAAGTAAGAATCTAGAAGTTCGATATTTCAAGAAAAAAGATAATTTTCGTATTATTTAGACTTTTGTTAGCTTCAGTTTATTTTGAATGGATGTCTTTAGACTATGGGTATCATATGTATCATAACAATAAATTAGTTGACCGGGAGTATTTTGTTGAGAAATTATTTAGCCTATTTCAAAATGAAGTTTGGTACACCAAGTGGTGTTTAGCCAAGCTACTATAAATGATCATTGTTGATAACTTATAAAACTTTATTAGAGTTTATCACCAACAAAAGTTATGGACATAGCTGAAGCTTCTCGGTTTGTTGCGTTATTTCGAGCTTTTATTTGGGTGCTACGACAATAGTGTTGGTCCATTAGTCCAATTTATTGGAGAATAATATTTGCTTGGCCATTTACATGAGCAGCAAATTCTTCTAGAAAAGGGCCACAACCAACACACCTTTAATTTGACAAACTATCTCCTAATCCTAATTCATCTCATTTATAATAATGTTGTGAAAAAAGTATTTGTTATTATCGTGACAAAAAATGCTCGACCTCTTAAAAGTGTTAGGACTTTCTCCCGTTGTTGCTTTTTGGAGTACGAAATAAATGGTGATGTGAATCCTCGAGAGAATATATTGATTAATGATATTTTGATTGAACGATTCAAAAGTCATGTGTATCAGGGTCACTAGTTAAGGTACTGTGTCGATGGATCGAGTAAATACACTTTTATGCGGTCTAAGGTGACAAGGTTCCTTCATTTTTTCGATCTTATGCCAAAATTCTTTGTAATAGATGGTATTGGTTAGCAGTTGCATTATGAAGAGGTTATTTGGGATGTTTTCAGAAATTTAGATTTGAGAATTGCTTGTCGATTTTTATATCTTGCGATTACATAGCTCTAATATGGTAATGAGGTATCATGGTTCACCACTTTAATATCGGTGGTCAATTTTTATGTCTTACAATTACATACTTTAATATTTACAACAAAAGAGCCTCGTTTAAAAGTTAAGCTCCAAATGTTTGGTCGTCTTTGTAACACGTATACAATTTTCTTTCATTTTTTTGTTTTAGAGTTGGTTAGTGATGACCCAACCATAACACTCACTTTTTCTTTTTAATTATATATATATATATATATATATATATATAAATTATTTTAAATATATGTTTCATAAATAACATATCTTATTTTTGCATATCCTCGATACCAAATCCTTTCATTTGGCTCAAAGCATAGAACCAATTCTAAAAGCATGTGATGGAGTAATTAATAATGGAAATGCTTAATGCATAAATTAGATAAAAAAGGGATGAAAATCACAAGTAACACGAAAATCACATTTATATATCTAATAGAAGTGAAAGTTATAATTGCATTGATTTCTTAGTAGAGGATAAACTTCTTGTGCTTCCTATTGTATCAAATTTAATATATCTTATAAACATTAGAATCGTTAGTTAGTTCCAAGATTTAATTTTTCGAAATAATCTCGTTCTTTACTTTTTTCTACTATTAAAAAAGATTAAAATAAAGGAAAAAGAAGGAAAATACTATATTCAAAGAATCAAAAGCACAAAAATTGAGCAAAAAAGGAGTGCATCTACTATTTCCCCCCAATTGCCTAGGTGTTAAGTATCACTTATGAAGTGGAGTTGGCAAAAGTAAAATTCCATTTGGGGCCTTTATATGAACTTTCATACTTTCGAGCACAAAACGACAAAACCATAAAGTGGGAGGATCTCCTAAATAAATAAATTTGCAGCCAAATTTACAAGCCCAAATTAGTGTGCGAGGTCTACCATTGTTTCAGTTGAAGAAAATCAGATTTCCTTCCTCTTTTGCCCCTTCAAGATTTACCATAAATGGCGATGACCATTGAAGGTGCAATTTCTTACTCGCCAATTTCAGTTCTCAATTAGCAATAAACCTATAATTGATTTATTCAATTTTTCTCTTTAGTTTTATTATTCAGTGTTTGTTTCTAGTTGTTGTATAAAATAATTGGTGGGGTTCTTTTGTGGATGAATAAAAATGAACCAATTCTAGTTTTTTGAATTATTTAATAATTTATTACAGCTGAATTACTTCTGATTTACACTTGAGCTTATGGTTCAAGAACTTTCCTTTTTTTTTGTCCATCTTTGATTGTTGCTGGCAATATAATTCTTATTATATCTTCAATTCTGGGCTTCACTGGCAGCTTATAGTATGTTTAATTGAATTGTTTTTAGTCAAAGCTTAAATCTTGAGTATCTTTTCAGAAATCATTTTGCACTAAAATTTGACCAAGTAGCATTGTATCCTTCAAGCAGATGTAGAATATAGAATTATTCTATCACATTGTTCATGTTACTTTCTAGAGTTCTGCTGTGTTAAAGCAGCCCTTAAAAAGGAAAAAAATAAGGCGGAAATGGGAAATATGCTGATAGAAAAGAGAGGAAAAAGTCAAAGAACTGGTAAAATATGTCAGGTTTTATCCTGGGTAAGCCTAATGACGTAGCAAGATGAGAGCATCACATCTTAACGATATGTTCCAAAGTGTGTCTTCAATTTGCTGCTGAAATTAAATTTAAAATTTCTGAACTTAAAGTTGCACTATTTGGATGTTATATGTTTCATCCTCTAGTGTGTGATGACTGCTTCTGCCATTTGTCTGTACAACCTGCATGTGGCTATGGATCGTGGACTATGACTACTAGTACTCCGACTTCTAATGAGACCTTGATACTCGTTTGTAGTTAATCAATTCCAAACTAACTAGTGTACTTGCAAGTTAGCATTTTTACTTGTTTGCTGAAAACTTTCTAATTAATTAGTCTACTCGTTTTACTGTCCTTGAAGCTACAAGGTAAAACTGGGTCTATCAGGCTAGACCAGGCTGAATTTAGAGGGGCATTGCTTTGTTTACTTGATTTTTCTCTTTGGGTTTTCTATTTGTAAATGACGGTATCATTAAAATAATTGCTTTTTGAGCATATTTTTTAATTCCATGTAGCTTCAGTAACTTTTAATTTGTCGAATTTCATTATGTTCATACCATTACTAACTTGATTTCTTCTGGTCATTTGTGTCATCTTTATGGTTCAATTGCTGGTGTTCACTTCTCGGATAAAGTGTAAGTGATTCAACTAATATTTGCCTTTGGTCTATATTTCTGGTCGACTGTTTCCTGATATAATGTCTGATCCAGGCTTGCGGGGCTTGCCTTCATGTTCTCTTCCAGCATCTTGTTACAGATCCTGGTAGGTCCTTATAAATGTTTTCCTGCGTGATGAGTGTGCCTCTGTATTTCCAATGTCTGTGCAAGTACCAATGAATGTAGTGTATTTGCTTGTGTAGTTTTACAAGTTCAATTGTTGTGTAAGGTTATTTACTTTTGTATACCCCTTGTACGCCGGTGATTTCCCTCTACCACACATTACCAATATATGTGTGCATATATGTGTGTGTATATGTGTGTGTGTGTGTGCAAGAGGATTATTCTGTTTATTTATTGTGCATCTAATCTATTTTTTAAAGTTAACAGTGTCTTTGGATTTGGTTTGGTCTTATCAAGAGACTTAATTGTCATGCTTTTGCTGCATATTGTTTCTTGTAGGCTTGTGCTATATACAACAACTGGTGGCCAATGTTATCAGGTTTGTCAAAGTGTGAGCTACATACCGCGGTCTTATTTCTGCTTTTTGTAAGCAGAGTTAGCTCTAATTGTTTGCTAACTAAGAAGTTTACTTGGTTTTGACAGCTCTTATGTATGTTCTGGTTCCCATGCCGTGCTTATTCTTTGGTGGTGGGTCCACACAGTTCCTAATAAGTCGAGATGGCGGGGGGTAAGATACTTTTAAAATGTGCAAAAGCTTCTTGAATCTCCTCTCTTAGATTTTATTACATACTGCTATAGGAATTGCGTTTTTTACTTATGGAAACTGAGAATAAAGCCTTTTTGATGTTGAATAAATGGGTTTTATTTTTGTGTGTGTGTGTGTGGGGGGGGGGGGGTGGTGGTGGTACTGTCTCTTATTAGCCAGCCCCCGTCAGTTGCAATTCTCTCAAATTAGACATGGTTTGTTCTAGTATTTTCCATCCATCTCTTAAGTGGATGTTCTAAATCATGTTCACTTTAAAGTCTGAGAGATCTATATGACTTCTTATTTTGTGCTCATACATCCCTCACTCATAGCAGAATTGTTACCTTACTCCAAAAAAAAAAAAAAACACCCGTCACTCATAGCAGAATTCACCTCTTTCTTGAGGAAGATTTGTGATATCATCCTAATTAGATGATTATTGCTGTACTAGATGTGCTATATTGAGTTACTTGAGATGCTGCTTATATAAGTAGGATTTGGTGACTGCTAATTTGGCCAATCCCTTCATATTTTGGAGATTGTTTCTGTCAAAAATTGCTTCATGTTAGTGCTGCTGCATTGATAAAGTTAATTTTCGTATGGTAAACATTTATGTATTGGAGAGAATGGTTAGTGGTACGGGATAACGAGCACATGTGACGTATCTGGTTTGAAATGAACTTTATCCACTCAAAATTGAGATCCCGCCTCAGTTGTACTCTTTTGAGGGATGATCTGTCAGTCTTACGAGGAGAAAAAACTCGTGACTCGAGAATTTTTTTGAAAACGGCCTTCTAACTACTGTAGGTAGTAAAGAATTGGAAGATCAAGTCTTCTGCTAAAATAAACTTGCAAAGGAGGTGCAACCTATTCATTGGGGAAAGTGCTTTTTAACCCTAATGTTGGACTGCTGGAAGATGGCATGAAAGGAAATGGAATGAGGCAGTCATAAAGGATACTCCATCCATTTCAATCTATGTGAACCTATTTGGCTAGACACGGAGTTTAAGAAGGAAAAATAGATTTTTGGAACTTGTGATCTTAAACACGCCAAACCATTTATTTGGTTATAATACTTTTGAAGCTTGTGATTTTAAATATGCCATTAACATTTGTCTTGCTATAGAAACTTCTCATTAAGGGGAAAATAGAAAGTTTAAATTAAATAATTTTAAAAATTAGAAAGGGGTCATTCTTTTTAACAGACCAAAATAGAAATAGGTTCACTATTGAAACCGAGGGAGTAGTATGATTCTAGTTCGCTAGTGTGTAACTGCTTGTGGCCTTACCGAGAGCTAAATATTGCAAAAGGTTTAACCTAGCTACAACAGATGATGGGATAAGTTCGGCTAGAGGTTGAATTGCTCTTAGAATTAATCACTGTGTCTTCTAAACTATTAAAGCCATCCAATTTATCAAAAATGAAGTACCATGTAATTGGTGGGGCCGATATTAGGATGAATTTTGAGAAAGAAACTATTGTTATGACATGCATCATATGAGCAAGGGAGTTAAAAAAAAAGCAAGGCATGTGAATTTGTTCCTTACTTTTCTCTTTTACTACTCTTTTCAGGTGTAGTGCCATTTCCTGAGTTCAATTTATTAGGAAAATTGATGAATAAAATTTCTATCTTATTGATTAATAAGATTCTTTTGTTAGAAAAAATGGCTTTCTTCTAGTGCTAAGGAGCCTTGAAGAAAGCAAACGTTTGAAAAGATTATGTCACAAGGATAGTGACTTGTTGAGTCTATTTGCATTTGAATTAGTTGAATGTCACAACAATAAGAATGCTAAGATTGAGATGCGGTCATACAAGACTAGGCAAGAGTACAAATGACCAGATTTGTGAGAAGGTTCAAGTATGCATAAGTTGACGATAAAATGAGAAAAAGTCGCCAGAGATGGTAAATCTCTAAGTAGAATTATTTTATTCATTTTATTCATGATGCTATAAGTAGATTGAATCTGATGTTTGAATCACGATAATAATATTCTAGAAATCCAAACATCTGTGCATGATAAAAACATTAGCTCTCCTGGAATTAGGCCGACAGAGGTGAATTATGCCGAAAAATATGAATCCCTAGAGGGTATTGCCGTAGAGTTTGAAAGTGTGTTGAAGAGGTTGGAGTAAAATGACTTACCAAGTTATTTCATGCTATACTAAGAAGTGGTAAGATGTCTGATAAGTGGAGAAAGATTACCCTTATCCCCAATTATAAAGAAAAGGAGACATTCAAAGTTGTGCGAACTTTTATTGTATTAAACTTATGAGTCAAACGGTGAAACTTGGGAAAGAGTGATATTGCATAGACTTAGGGACACTACAAGAGTGGCAGAAAAGTGCTACTGGGGTGTTATGTGATAAAAGGATGCTTACAAAAGTGAAAGGTAAGTTTTATAGAACAATTATAAGACCGACAAATGCTATGTGAGGGTGAATGTTGGGCATCTAAAATTCAACACATTCACAAGATGAGTATCGCGATTATGCGGATGCCAAGATGGATATGTCGTCATACAATATTTGACAAGATTAGAAATGATCACATTCTCAAGAAGGTTCAAGTAGCACACATGGAAGTAAAAAGTTGCTTGAGATGGTTTGGTCAACAAAATAAGAGGTCATTGAGTTGGTTTGGTCATGTCCTACGTCAGTAGATGTGAGATCATGGTGACTAAAAATGTCAAAAGAAGATGATGTGACCTAAACTCAAACAGAATATCACGACCCAAAATCCCAACCTTAGGGATCGTGATGGCGCCTAACACCACACTTGTTAGGCAAGCCAATGTTAGAGTTCGATTAGAAATTTTCCTTTGATTATCCATTTAAACATAATAAAATAAATTTAAAGTAGCTTAATCTAATGGTTTTCAATGAATAACTCCAAATATAAAATGATAAACAACTAAATAAACTGAGCCACGAACTAATTATAGAAATAACTCTAAGACTACCCCAGGGTCTGGTGTCACAATTCACGAACTACTAAATAATACTACAAATAATGGGCTGAAAGAAATAATATAACTGTTTTGAGAAAATATAAAACAGTCTCTACGAACTAAGAGAAGACTTTCGGGACCTGCAAACGCCGACAGATATACCTCGTGTGTCCGGATAATAGATAGCGGCTACTAAAAATCTCTATTGCTGGCCGGTACCTGGATCTGCTCAAAAGAGTGCAGAGTGTAGTATCGGTACAACCGACCCCATGTACTGAGTGAGTACCGAGCCTAACCTCGACGAAGTAGTGACGAGGCTAAGGCGGAGGCTATTATAACTTAACCTGCGACAATATATGTATATAATAAAGTAATAAAACAATTCTACGCAAACAAGAAAATATAATTGCAACAATAAATAAATAAAATAACTCAGTCGCCTATTCTAGGCCTCGGCTGTCACAAAAATTTCACACAACTTTCCAAGTTTCCAAACTTCAATTTAAAATAACCTAATGTGCAAGATATGGGAAAACGGTAGGATAAAACAATAAACTTCCAAATCTTTGCAATAAAAATCAGTAAAGCATAATTATCCTCTTTTATCACTGTCATATATTTATATTTTCCCTATCCACCCTTATCACAGTCATATATAATTCCCCTGTCCACCCTTATCACAGTCATATATTTATATTTTCCCTGTCTACCCTTATCACAGTCATATATATTTTCCCTGTCCACCCTTATCACAGTCATATATATTTGCCCTGTCCACCCTTATCACAGTCATATATATTCATTTCTATCAAAACTTTCACAATTCATGCCAAGCCTTTCACAATACTTTTGTCTCAACATTCATAAAAAATAAACGGTAGTTCTCACAACTTCATAAATAATACCTCAAAATGAACAAACAGGATTGTGTGTGTGTGTGTGTATGTGTATATATATATATATTTACATCTCGTAAAAACAATGTCAACCCATTCAGTCTTTACGTACCACACCGAAACCAAAGAAAACAACTAATACCTTCCCAAACATGATTGCAACAAGACTTACAACAATATAA
>ML402614.1:42541-85320 GCA_005239525.1 Nicotiana knightiana | reverse complement strand
CTCTAGCCTTAGATGTTCAGTCCTTAGCCAGTTAGTTCGTGAGATTGGATCTTTCTGAGCCTTTCCGGGTATTAGCTTATGTGGTTGCTCGATCTTCCCTTTATGATCGTATCAGAGAGCGCCAGTATGATGATCCCCACCTATTAGTTCTTCAGGATAGAGTCCGATGGGGTGATGCCAGGGGTGTGCGTATAGGAGATGATGGTGTGATGAGGATGCAGGGTCGGATATGTGTGCCCAATGTGGATGGGCTTCAGGGGTTGTGAGTCGCCCGGGAGGGTTACCTCAGCAGATTGAGCTTCCAGAGTGGAAGTGGGAGCGGATCACCATGGACTTTGTGGTTGGACTTCCTCGGACTTTGAGGAAGCATGATTCTATTTGGGTGATTGTGGATCAGCTAACCAAATCAGCCCATTTCATTCCAGTGTTGACTACATATTCATCTGAGATGTTGGATGAGATTTATATCATAGAGATTGTTCGCCTCCACGGTATCCCAATATCTATCATTTCAGACAGAGGTACACAGTTTACTTCACGGTTCTGGAGAGCCGTTCAGCAGGATTTACGCACCAGGGTCGAGTTGAGTACATATTTTCACCCTCAGACTGACGGGCAGTCCGAGCGCACGATTCAGATTCTCGAAGATATGCTCTGTGCATGTGTGATAGATTTTGGAGGGTCATGGGATCGATACTTTCCTCTTGCAGAATTTGCTTATAACAACAGCTACTAATCCAACATTCAGATGGCGCCATATGAGGCTTTGTATGGTAGGCGGTGCAGGTCTCCCCTGGGATGGTTTGAGCCGGGCGAGTCCCGATTGTTGGGTACAGACTTGGTTCAGCATGCCCTGGACAAGGTGAAGGTGATTCAGGAGAGACTTCGCACAACTCAGTCCAAGCAGAAGAGCTATGCGGACCAGAAGGTTCATGACTTGGCATTTATGGCTGGTGATCGGGTTTTGCTTCGGGTATTGCCTATGAAGGGCGTCATGGGGTTCGGAAATAAAGGCAAGCTGAGTCCGAGATTTATTGGCCCTTTTGAGGTGTTGCGACGTGTTTGGGAGGTTGCTTATGAGCTAGCCCTGCCTCCCAGCCTAGCAGGAGTTCATCCGGTGTTCCACGTCTCCATGCTCCGGAAGTATCACGGTGACCCGACTCATGTTTTGGATTTCAGTTCAGTCAAATTGGACGAGGATCTGTCATATGTTGAGGAGCCAGTAGCTATATTGGATAGGCAGGACAGGAAGCTCAGGTCAAAAGATATTGCGTCAATAAAGGTTCAGTGGAGGGGTCAACCAGTCGAAGAGGCAACTTGGGAGACCGAGCAGGACATGGGAGTCAGTACCCTCATCTTTTCACAGCTTCAGGTATGTTTCTATACTCGTTCGAGGACGAACGATTTTCTTAAGAGGGGGAGGATGTAACGACCCGGTCGGTCGTTTTGAGAATTTACACCCCGATCCCCTAATAACTGCTTCTCCCATGTCTATTTATGTTATTGAAACTTGTCGGAGCGTTGAGTGATGAAATCCAGAGGGATTTTGGACACATAGTCCATAAATGTGGAATTTAGCTTTAGAAATCAGGCCATACTTAGAGCTGTGTGAAGACGGATCCGGAATGGAATTCCGTCGACCCCGTTAGCTCCGTTGGGTGATTTCGGGGTTAGGAGCGTGTTCGGAATGTTCTTTCGAGGTCGGTTGTGGATTTAGGCTTGAATTGGCAAAAGTTAGAATTCGGCAATTTTGGCTGATAGGTGAAATTTTGATATCGGACTCGGAATAGAATTCCAAAAGCGACAGCAGTTCCGTAATGTTATTTATGACCTGTGTGTACAATTTGAGGTCATTCGGATGAGTTTAGACGTGTTTCGGCATCGGATGTGAATTCTAGAAATTTCATTTGTTCTTAGGCTTGAATCTATGCATATTTGATGATTTTGATGTTATGAGATGTGTTTTTAAGGCGCAGCTAAGTTTTAATGAAGTATTAGGGTTGGTTGGTAGTTTTGGTTGAGGTCCCGAGGGCCTCGGGTGTGTTTCGGGTATTCAAACGGAAATTTTTGGCCTATAAGTCTTTGCTGGTTTTTCTGGTTTTTCTACAGCTATGTTTTGCTCTCTGCGATCGCAAGGTTCACCGGCGATCGCGTAAGGTAAAAGTGAGAGGTCCTGCGGTTTTCTCTGCGATCGCAATAAAAGGTCTGCGATCGCAGTGTGTTGGAATCTTGGTCAACACGATCGCATTACCAGGACCGCGTTCGCATAGAGTATTCTTAGTTTGGGGGAGTTTCAATATTTGTTTTAAGCGGTCGCGTGGCCCCAACCGTGATCGCGTAGCTCTGGGTCTTCAAGGTTCGCGATCGTGTACTGCTTTCTGCGATTGCATAGCATTATTCCAGGCGCGTGTTTCTTTACTCTCCACGATCGCAACTCCTTGTCTACGATCGCATATAAAGAATGCATGGGCAGTCTTTTAAGGACCCAAATCCGAGGGTTTATGTTATTTTCACCATTTTTGAATTTGAGAGCTCGGGAGAGGCAATTTTTGGAGGCTTTTGCACATGGGTAACTTGGATAAGTGATTTCTATCCATTATAGATCAATTTCCATGATTACAATCTTAAATCCAACCTTTAATTTCGAAAAGTTAGGGTAGAAAATGGGAAAAAATGGGATGAACTTCATAGACCGAATTATTGAGTTTTGATTTGGTGTTTGACCTCCGATTCGAGAGATTCTTATATGATTAGACTCGTGAGTGAATGAGTGTCTGAAAAATATAAATTTCACCCGATTCGGAGACGTGGGCCCGGGGGAATTTTTGGGCGAATTTCCTAATTTCGCGTATTAGCTTAGAAATAATTAGCTATTTTGTTTTTTTGAAATGATATTTATACTAAGCAATCAAATTGACTAAATTTTGACCACCCGGAGTTGGATACTCATGGCAAGAGCGTGATATTGAGTTGATTAGGGCAGCCAAGGTAAGTGGCTTGCCTAATTCTGTGTTGGGGACTTCCCGTTAGGCATTTTCATACTGAATATATTACGTGGACGCCGTGTACAGACGAGTGCGTACACGGGTCATTGTTGCTAAAATCCCATTTTTACTTCCATGAAATCACTCATTTTCATTCCTATATCATTGTTTCCTGTCTTAACTGAGTAGTTAGCTTGAGAGTAAGCATGCCTACCTGTCCTTACTTGATTTCCTCTTATTTGCTACTAGTTGCACCATGCTTAGGTAGCTTTACTCTATTCTTGCATGTTCCTTTTCCTGGACTGTTTAATTAAGCCGTATCCGACATACTTCTGGTTTGCATATTTAAATTGGGACTACGAACCTAGATCTAGGAGGTTTCTCCCTGTACTGCATTTCATATTTAAATTGGGACTATGGACCGAGATCCGAGAGCTTTCCCCCTGTACTGAAATGCATATTTAAATTGGGACTACGGACTGAGATCCGGGAGCTTTCCCCTTGTACTGCATTGCACATTTACTGTTGAGATATATATGTGCTGAGCCGAGGGCTCTCTTTCTGTTATTAATTCTTCCAGTTTTTATTAATCCTATTTATCATTACTTATCCATATTTCACTGTTTTAAATTTTATATTGACTTGTTTTAAAAGCTCAGTAGGGCCTCAACCTGACCTCGTCACTACTTGACTGGGGTTAGGCTTGGCACTTACGGAGTACCGAACGTGGAGTACTCACGCCCTTTCCTGCGCATGTTTTCCCTATGTGCAAATCCAGGTACCAGCACCTAGTACCGTGGCTAGGAGTCGTTCTAGCAGCTGCCAGGAGACCGCGAGGTAATTCTGCCGCGTCCGCAGAATCCCACGAGTCCCCTTCTACTCTAGTATAGGCATAGAGGACTTATGTATTTTCCACTATTTCATTGTATAGAGCTATATTTGGTACAGAGCTTGTGACTATCGTGACATTCCGGGTTTTGGGAAGTGAAAGTGTACATGCTGAGCGGCTATGTTATATCTACTTGAGTTCTTTTCTGTCTTTATTTTATTGATTCTATTATTTTCCGCAAATTTTAGTCTTACCTAGTCGTAGAGACTAGGTGTCGTCACGATATCTTTCAGAGGGAAAAACGGGTTGTGACATTTATGTCGGGCCTATGATTGATTGAAGAATCGGCTTAAGCCTATTGACATTGATTTTAGTAATAATTTTGTAAGTAGTGTTACAAAGGCTAATAGGCTTGTACTGTTGAACAGTTTGGGGATGTCTAACTTTTGGAATTAGGCAAATATATGTTTGATTTAGCAACAGAGGAATTGTCTGTGAATTGAAGGTATCATGGCAAAAGTTTGTTGCTTTATTACCTAGGACATGCCGATATTTTTGGTAAAAGAAAGGGTAGCCCATCCGGCTCAGCTAGGGTAGTTAGTAGCTCCTCATTAATAGAGCATGTAGGTGTTGTCTTAAAGGAGATATTAGAGTGATTTTGTTCAGTGGTAAATAAAATGACGTTAAAATTCTGGATGATATTATTAATGTCCCTTTGGTCATGGCACCAATTTCCCACAGTGTCTTTTAATGAAGTTATTCTATTTCTCCTTTGTCTATGAATGTCACGACCCGAATTTCCCACTGTCGGGACTGTGATGGCGCCTAACATTGAACCTTCTAGGCAAGACAATGTAAATATTTATTTTTACCTTATTCATTTATTTTTAACAGATAACAGGTGATGTAAAAATCATCGGAAATAAAAGGGAGGAAGAAAACAAAGTCTAACAACTTGATTAAATACCATTACGAGAATTAAAATGCCAAACCCAGAATTTGGTGTCACAACTTCACGGTCTATCTATGAATACAACAAATATGGGGTTTGAACAAAAGTAAATACATATGTTTCTGTGATAACTAGAACAGTATAGAAATGAAGTAGAAGGGGACGCCAAGGCCTGCGGTCGCCTGCAGGACTACATCGGTGTCTCCACGTGGACTGAAGGCAGCCTCCTCGCTCTAAGGTCCGTAGGTCCTCCTGGGATCTGCACAACAGTGCAGAGTGTAATATCAGTACAACCGACCCTATGTACTGAGTAAGTGTCGAGCCTAACCTCGGTGAAGTAGTGATGAGGCTAGGACACGACAACCAAAACAAGTTGTGTTGTTTAACAGTATACGGAGAAGATAATAACAACGATAAAAAAGCAGCTAAGCATAAAGGAAAAGGGAACATGCTGAGGGGAGAAAATATCAAATAATGGAAATAACGAGATAAAGCACAATTTAGATATCAATTTAAGAAAAAGAAATAGTAATACGAAAATAAGTGCACGACATCACCCTTCGTGCTTTTACTCTCGTCCTCACCATCAGAATCAATATATTCAGCACGACATAACCCTTCGTGATTTTACCTCACATATCATGGCACGCCATTATCCTTCATGCATTATCACTCATATCATGGCACAGCATCACCCTTAGTGCTTTTTTAAATCACAATATCGGCACGACATTACCCTTCGTGCATTAACATTCACTCAAAATCTCACGCACGACATCACCCTTCGTGCTTTCACACTCCTCCTCACCCAAACACATCAAATGGCAGAATTCCAACAAGGAAAAATGATGGAGTAAAGAGAAATAAAACCATAACGTCCCTACAAGGGAGTCAACAGTGGACTCAATACCATCCCGGCAAAGGAAAACAGCTATCTCCATTCTCACTTAGTACATAACATCACATAAAAAAATCTTCAACTGAAACTAATACTCAACACTATTCAATATCAAGGAATGTCCACCAACATGGATAACTATAAAGTGAAACTCAAATATTACTTACGAAAATCACATAAATCACAATATTCGACTCACGAGCATGCTTGACACCAACGTATAGATACTCGTCACCTCACCTATTTGTTGAACATGATACTTACACATAGCAAATAGGACACAACACCTATTCCCTCAAGCTAAGGTTAAGCCAAACACTTCTCTCGAATTCCACGACCAAACTCAAGCCTCAATTACCGCTCCCTTTTGAATTTGACTCCAATTCACTTATATCTAGACATATTTAACTTAATAACATCAATAAATGCTAAACAATTCAATCCCAACGCTTAATTATAGGTTTTATATCATTCTTCCCAAAAAGTCAAAAATCGACCCTGGGCCCGCTTGGTCAAAACACGAGGTTTGACAAAAACCCGATCAAACATTCACCCACGAGCCCGAATATATAATTAGTTCTGGAATCCGGCCCCAGAATGAGGTCTAAACTGCAATTATTCAAAAAGCCCTAACTTTACCCAAATCCCCAATTTTCTACCCTTAAGAACATGATTTAGGCCTAAAAATCTAATGGGTGTTAATGAAAATTGATGAAAACGAGTTTAAGAACACATACCTATGGTTTTGTGGTGAAATCCCTCTTCAAAATCGCGCCTAAGCTACCTTGGTTTTGAAAATATGAAGAAATGGCTAAAATCCTGACTTGCTACTGTTTTAAAAAAAAAATGGACACTTACTCTATGCGTTCGCGTGCCTTGGCCGCGTTTGCATAGGCTTCATCCCCCAGGCCTATGCGTTCGCGGGCCACAGGCCGCATTCCCACAGCATTATAGGCTACCCATCCTCCAGCTCCCTTCCTACTCTATGCGTTCACGACTGACCTGGTGCATTCGCGTAGAGTAAACTTCCCAAGGCTCCACGTTCGCACCTAGGTCTATGCGTTCGCATAGTGTAAACCAGCCTCGTTCCCGGTTTGTGCATTGCATTCGGGTGGGTTACCACGCATTCACGCATTGTATTTTACCAGACACCAAAAACCAACAATTACACCAGATTTTCTAAGTCGAAAAACACTCCAACGCCTATCTGAAACTCACCCGAGCCCTCGGGGCTCCAAACCAAACATGTACACAATCTCAAAAATATCCTACGGACTTACTCGTGCGATCAGATCGCCAAAATAACATTTTAAACAACGAATTTAGCATAGAAATCAAAGAAAAATCTCAAAACTTTCAAAGTATCAAATTTCACAAATACGGGTCCGAATCACATCAAACGACCTCCGTTTCTTACCAAATTTTACAGACACTACTCAAATATCATATTGAACCTACATCGGACTCCGGAACCAAAATACTTACCATAAATTTTAAATATAACCAAATTTCCAAAAACTCTTATATTTTTAGAAAAATAATTTCTTTCAAAAATTTATTTCTCGGGCTTGGGACCTCGGAATTCGATTCCGGGAATACGGCCAAGTCCCATATTTTCCTACGGACTCTCCCGGACTGTCAAATTACGGGTTCGAGTTCGTTTACCCAAAATGTTGACCGAAGTCAACTTAAATCAAATTTTAAAGGCAAAAATTAGCATTTTCTCAGTTTTTCTTTTAAAAGCTTCCCGGATATATGCCCGGGCTGTGCATGCAAAACAAGGTGAAATAAAAAGAGTTCTTCAAGGCCTTGGAACACGGTTTTGACTTATAAAATAAGGGATGACCTTTTGGGTCATCACATTCTCCACCTCTAAAACAAACGTTTGTCCTCGAACGGACATAGAAAAGTACCTGAATAGAGAAAAAGATGGGTATATCAGATCCGCATATCGGACTCGGACTCCCAGGAAGCTGCCTCGGCAGGTTGACCTCTCCACTGAAAAGGTACCGAAGGATAACTCTTCGATCTCAACTGACGAACCTGCCGGTCTAATATGGATACCGGCTCCTCCTCATAGGTCAAATACTTGTCCAACTGGACACTGCTGAAGTCTAACACATGGGTTGGATCGCCGTGATACTTCCGAAGCATAGACACATGAAACACTGAATGCACAGCTGATAAATTTGGCGGCAATGCAAGTCTGTAAGCCACCTCTCCCACTCTATCAAGGATCTCAAACGGACCAATGTACTTAGGGCTTAACAATCCCTTCTTTCCGAATCTCATCAGGCCCTTCATGGGCGACACCCGAAGCAACAACCGTTCTCCGACCATGAATTCCAAGTCACAAACTCTAAGGTCAGCATAACTCTTCTGCTTGGATTGAGTTGTACGAAGTCTATCCTGAATGATCGTTACCTTATCCAAGGCATCCTGCACTAACTCCGTACCCAGCAACCGAGCTTCTCCCGGCTCAAACCACCCAACTGGCGATCGACACCGCCTACCATATAATGCCTCATAAGGAGCCATCCGAGTGCTCGACTGATAGCTGTTGTTGTAGGAAAACTCAGCTAATGGCAAGAACTAGTCCCAAGAATCTCCAAAGTCAATGACACAGGCTCGTAGCATATCCTCCAAAATCTGAATAGTACGGTCGGACTGTCTGTCCGTCTGAGGATGAAATGTCGTGCTCAACTCAACCCTCGTGCCCAACTCATGTTGAACTGCCCTCTATAAATGCGAGGTAAACTGCGTACCTCGGTCGGAAATAATAGACATGGGCACACCATGAAGACGAACAATCTCCCTAATGTATATCTCCGCCAATCTCTCCGAAGAATAGGAAACTGCCACATGAATGAAATGCGCAGACTTGGTCAGCCTAACCCCAATGGCCCATACTGCATCGAACTTCCTCTGAGTCTGTGGGAGTCCAACAACAAAATCCATGTTGATACTCTCCCACTTCCACTCAGGAATCTCAATCTGCTGCATCAATCCACCAGGTATCTGATGCTCGTACTTTACCTGCTGATAATTTAAGCACCGAGCTACATATGCCACAACATCCTTCTTCATCCTCCTCCACCAATAATGCTTATGCAAATCCTGGTACATCTTTGCGGCGCCTGGATGTATAGAATACCGGGAACTATGGGCCTCCTCTAATATCAACTCACGAAGTCCATCCACATTGGGTACACAAATACGACCCTACATCCGTAAAACTCTATTATCACTAACAGTAACATGCTTGGCATCACCGTGTCAGACAGTATCCCTAAGGAAACACAAATGAGGATCATCATACTTCCTGTTGATGAGTGGTGATTTTACCACTCATTTTAGCTCTTTTTCGCTAGGTTTTGCATCCTTTAATGAAAAAATGAGGTCGTTTATGGTGTGTATTGTTCAACTTTCAGGGAAATGATGCCATGAAGTGATTGGCATTGAATAGAAGTGGAATTGTGCATAAATTGATGGAAAAAGCACAAAAGCCTTCAGTGATTCCGCACCTGCAGACTTTTGGTCGCTGGTGCGACATTGCACCTGCGAAACTGGCTCAATTGTAGTGAGGCCGCACCTGCGACGTGGTATCCCCACCTGCGGAACTGCAGGTGCGGTAGTTTGGTCCGCATCTTCAGAAAAGAATAATTTCACTTGGAATCGCACCTGCGATATGGAATCTGCATCTGCGGAGCCGCACCTGCGAGGATTTGTCCACAGGTGCGGTCAACGGGCATCAGACCAGGACAGATTTGTAAAATCACATTTTCCCAATCCCAAACCCACATATATTTGACCTAACAGATATTTTCAGTATCTTGGGACATCTTTTGGCTTATTTTCAGTAGGGACACAAGAGGAGAACAAGTGAAGCTAGGGTTTGCACACACATTTGGGTTTTGAAGATTTCAATCTTGTGATTAAGGATTTCTTACCCATTTATGTTTATTTCTTCATTTTCTTGCGTTGTATTGAATATTTAAGTGTGTAGTATTTATTTCCAACAATAATTCTTGTTTATGGAAATATTCATGTTTAAAGTGTGGATTAAATACCTTGTTGTGCTTGTGTATTGAATAATTTTTATTCTTTTATGAAGTGAGTTGTTGTTTCTTTAATTATTCTTGTTTTTAATGTTTCTAAAGGGATTAGCCAACCCTAGGACTCACCCATTAACTCCGAATTAACAGTGGAAAAGATATTTGGGGTGGGAAAGATTAATTAACAAGAACTTGAAGTTTTAATCCTCATTTTATAGATTCTACCTAGGAATATGATTGAAATACTTGTAGCCATATCTGAGTGTGCTTAATCTCTTAATTGGGTAAGGAATAATTGAATAAGGAAGTCTTGTTAGTCTTTGGAAAAACCTAATTAAGAATTATTATCTGTGGCTAATTAATATAAACTCGCTCATATTTGTAAAATCGTGAAATACATTGGATCGTTACTTGAGTGTAATTCCCGATGCATTCATACTTGTAGTCATTGATCACTTTACTTACTTTCTAGGTTAGTTTACATTTTTTCATTTAGATATAAATATTTTTACAACCAAAATCGAAGTGTTTGGCATTGCGCGATAAGTGATAATTCTCTTACATTCCTAATCACCTACATAATATTCTCTGTGGGATTCGACCCCAACCTAGTTGGATTATTATATTTGACAATCGACCGCTTACACTATTTTAAGGTGTAATTTGAGCGTATAACCGGTCTCGAATACGATCAAATAATGAGGAACGAGCAATTGTATAAGCCAGAACACGGTCGCGCTCAGAAACCTAATCTCATGAACCGATTGGCTAGGGCCTGAACATCCAAGGCAAGCGGTCTCTCCCCGACCGGAATATAAGCAAGACTACCCATATTGGATGATTTCCTACTCAAGGCATCGGCCACCACATTGGCCTTCCCCGGATGATATAAGATGGTGATGTCATAGTCTTTCAACAGCTCCAACCATCTCCTCTGCCTCAAATTCAACTCCTTCTGCTTGAACAAGTATTGCAAACTCTTGTGATCCGTGAACACCTTACAAGACATGCCATATAAATAATGCATCCAAATCTTCAGCGCGTGAACAATGGATTCTAACTCCAAATCATGAAATGAATAATTCTTCTCATGGACCTTCGACTAATGTGAATCATAGGCTATAACCTTGCCATCCTGCATCAACACTTCGCCAAGTCCAATCCGAGAAGCGTGACAATACACAGTATACAGCCCTGAACCAGTGGGAAAAACCACTACCGGTGTTGTGGTCAAGGTTGTCTTGAGCTTCTGAAAGCTCGCCTCACACTCATCTGACCACATTAACTGGGCACCCTTCTGAGTCAACCTGCTCATCGGGGCTGCAACGGATGAAAAGCCTTCGACAAACCGATGATAGTAACCTGCTAAGCCCAAGAAGCTATGAATCTCTGTAGCTGACAGGTGTCTAGACCAATCCTTGACTGCTGAAATCTTCTTGGGATCCACCTGGATACCCTCTACTGATACAACATGACCCAGGAATGCAACTGAGCTCAACCAGAATGCACACTTAGAAAACTTAGCATACAACTGACTATCCTTCAGAGTCTGAAGAACGACTCGAAGGTGCTGCTCGTGCTCCTCCCGACTGCGGGAATAGATCAGCATATCATCAATGAAGACAATCACAAAGGAATCCAAATAAGGCCTGAACACTCGGTTCATCAAGTCCATAAAAGCAGCTGAGGCAATTGTCAACCCGAATGACATCACTAAGAACTCACAATGTCCGTACCGAGTGCGAAAGGCTTTCTTAGGGACATCGGATGCCCTAATCCTCAACTGGTGGTAGCCAGATCTCAAATTAATCTTCGAAAATACTTTGGAACCCTGAAGTTGATCAAACAAATCATCAATTCGTGACAATGGATACTTGTTCTTGATGGTAACCTTGCTCAATTGGCGATAATCTATACACATCCTCATCGACCCATCCTTCTTCTTAACAAACAACATCGATGCACCCCAAGGTGAGACACTAGGCTTAACGAAGACTTTATAAAGCAAATTCTGCAATTGTTCTTTCAACTCCTTCAACTCTGGCCGGCTATACGATATGGCGGGATAGAAATGGGCTAAATGCCCGGAGCCAACTCAATGCAAAAGTCAATATCCCTGTTGGGTGGCATACGCGTCAGGTCTGCAGGAAACACCTCTGGAAACTCACGGATTATGGGCACAGACTCCATAGAAGGAACCTTGGCACTAGAATCACGAACATACGACAAATAGGCCAAACACCCCTTCTCGACCATGCGCCGAGCCTTCATATATGGGATAACCCTGCTGGAAGAATGACCAGGAGTCCCCCTCCACTCCAGTCGAGGCAACCTCGGAAATGCTAATGTCACGGTCTTGGCACGACAATTCAGAATGGCATGATAAGGCGAAAAAAATCCATCCCCAAAATGGCAAGAAATCAACTATATCAAGGAGCAGAAGATCTACACTGGTCTCAAGACACCCAATAACCACTACACACAAATGGTACACACGATCTACCACAATAAAATCACTCACCAGTGTAGACACATATACAGGAGTACTCAACCATCAATCCCAGGAGACGCACTTCCTAGTCATAGACTTTCAACCTCACTTGTAGGAGACACACTTCCTAGTTTGAGTCATTCCAATAGGAGACACACCTCCTACTCTGAACCATCAATCCTAGGAGACGCATTTCCTAGTCCAAGACTTTCAACCTCACTTGTAGGAGACACACTTCCTAGTTTGAGTCACTCCAATAGCAGTTGCACTTCCTAAATCCATACCTTTATTCCTAGGAGACACCCTTCCTAGTTCGAGTCTTTCAACCTCACTCATAGGAGACGCACTTCCTATCTTGAGTTAACCGTATTCATTCTAATAGGAGACACATTTCCTAATATGAGTTATTAATCCAAGGAGACGCAATTCCTAGTTCGAGTTTTTCAATCTCACAATCATTCCAATGCTACCCATGGGAAATGCATCGGCTAAGTCTAAGTTTTTATTAGTTCTACTCCCAAGAGAAGTACATCCTATTCGGAGTCTATAGTATCATTTTGGCATCTTTCAAACAAAATGAGCTGATTTGCAGCTTTACTCAATAACTCACAAAATTTTCTCAGTGCCAAACTGGGGCAGAAAAATTTTGTTTGTTTTGTTCATCTTGATGGCTTTGCAGGACCGCGCCGTAAAGCACCGATTGTGGCAATTAAAGGTTGCAATTCCAATTTCTCGCCAGATTAAAGAAGTCTTTCGATCAAAAGATGTAGTTAGCTTTGGTGATGTGTCATCAACCCAGCTTCTCAAGTTTAACTTTCCCGAATTCTAATCGGGAAAACAATAGATCGAGAATAAGCCATAATCTTTTCTTTAAAGAGCATCAAGATCCAATCTAAGGTCAACACAAGCGAGCAAGTCAAGAATCAAGATTTGACTCCAGAAGACACATAGATAGGAATTTGTACTCTTAGCTTGTAGTCATATGCAGTTCTTTTCTCTTTTTCTTTTGATGTAAGCAGCAAGTAACAATAACAACAACATCAACAGTAGCAACAATCTTAACTCCAGTTTCTGATAGTCCCAGCTACCAAAATTTTTCAGAACTACACAGACTTGATTCCTCTAAATAAGGATATGTAGGCAACCTTGGAAGTAAGGTTCAGTCGCCATTTTTGAAAATTGCTTTCATTGGAATGATATGTGAGTAAAGATTAGCTATGGCATTCACTTTTCTTTGCACGAAAACTCTTCATATTCTCGAGCAAAGAGGGGCGGCTGTGAAAATCTAATTTTTGCACTAGTTTAACATCTCTAAAAGTCATTAGTGTTTTGTCATTTTAATTGTTTTTCTCAATTTTTGTGTCTTTAATTGCATATTTCCTATCATAAAAATACCAAAAAAAAAGATTAAATTAGTTCTTTCTTCATTTATGCCTTTTAGGAATTAACTAACTATTCAGTTGGCGAATTAATCTAGTTAATTGATCATCTGAATAAGTTATTTAATAATAAATATATTTGTGTAAATTTAATTTAATGAGTAGGATTAGGAGAATTAGGCCAAAATTGAAATAATTTTAAGTGGCCAAAAGTGCAGTGGCCAATTCATATAGCGGCTGCCAGGTGAAGATCATGAAACGGCGTAGTTTCGCACCTAAATTACGTCGTTTTGATTAGTAAAGGTGGGATCAAATCTCATCCCTCCATTTTGGTTGATCCAATGGTCCTGATTCAATTTCCCATTTTGTATATAAGACCAAAAATCATATTTTTTGACCTCATTTACACCCAAACCAAATCCTAAACTTCTCTCCTCACTCTCTCCCTTCCGCTCTACTGCCGCAAGCTATCCACGGCGGCACCGCCAACGGAATTCGCCACCGGCAGCGGACCACCTCCAATGGACCCCATTTTTTCACCATATACTTGTCTCTTCCTCCTCTTTCCATATCCAAACCCCAATTTCCAGAAATCCTCATCAAACTCCACAAATCTGGCCAAATTCGAAACCCTAGCCACCCAAATTTTTCTCTTTTCTTTCTCGAATTAGCGACAAATACGACCACCCAACCCCACACATCTTACCTATGTGTATATCTCAAGGATATCTACACTTCCCCTCTAGATTCACCCCCAAAAAAGCACCACCACTGCCTGCCGCCTCTGCTGCCACTGTTTCTCTGTCTTTTTTTTTTTTTTTGTCTCTTTCGACCAAAGGCACTTTTTCCTTTTGGAGAGACTCCGGAATCTATTGGTTTAGCGTCTGCCAAAAAGAAACATGTGCCTCGAAGTCGGACAACCACCACTTGGCATCCTCGGCATCGTCTTATTGCTCGATTCGACGTCGAATGTCCCGGAGTTTGGTATAAGCTCCTACCCTAATCTTTTCCCCCCCTTTTCGTAATTTCTGTTTTTTTTTTTCATTTAAGTTTAGGTTTTAGTTTAATTTTCTGTTTTCAATTGATTGTTAATCCGTGATTGTTAGTTCGTGTTTACTTTCATCAACATTCTTTAATGTTGGTCATTGCTTAATATTTTCGAATCAGGTACTTAGTCGATTGTTTAGGTTTCTATAATCATTGTTCGATAGCTTATGAATGTTTATTTAAATTGTATTTTAGGTAGTGTTTCCTGATTCCAATCGTCTACTGTTTAGTTCTCATAAATCGATTGGCTTTAGTTTAATTTGTTTGAATATTTAGTTCGATTAAATTTAAGTCTTGTTTATGTTTTGCTAGTTCTTAGTTGGTGTAAATTTGAGTGTATAAGCTGAATTCCAGTCACGTGTTGATAAAAAGAGAGTACTTGAGTATAGGATCCGTGTTTGGTTACTTTCATTGTTGTGGACTGTTTTGGAGCATAATACTCCAAAAACTTGTCCACAGTTGGTAAAGAATACTGTTTCTTGGTTAGATTTTTTTTTTTGGACAGATTTTCTGTCAATAAAGTTATCATTTGGTCTCTACCCAGATAAAGAAGAGTTACTTTCCTCGCTTAGGGAGATGAAGATAAAAATTTCAGCAGCCTTTCACCTTTGAATATTTTTCAGAAAAGAGCAAAAACCTTCCAAAAAATATAAAAAGCTTGAAGTTAATTTGTTGTTCCCTTCTTTAAAATCTGTTGAGTATCGAGGTGTATTCTGGGTTGTTTCCCTGGTTCTTTTCACTGCTATTGCTGCTGGGTTGAGTTTGCTTTGCTGGGATCGTGGTCTGCTGTTGGAGTCAACGTTTTTCACCNTTGGTGATATCAAGGTCCAAATGGAATTTCGAGACCGGGAATAGTTTCGTAATGTCGTTTAAGACTTGCATGCAAAATTTGGTATCAATCTGAGTAGTATAAGTACATTTCGGCACGTTGGAAGTACATTGAAGAACTTAAAGTTCATAAGTTTGATTCGAATGGTTTTAGGGTGTAATTCTTAGTTTTTTATGTTATTTCGGTGTTTCAATCAAGCGAGAAAGTTTGTATAGTGTTGTTGGACTTGTGTGAGTATTCGGAGTGGAGCCCCGAGGGCTCGGATGGGTTTCGGGCGTGCGTTAGGAGTGATAACACTCCAGTTTTTCTGGTGTTCTGTGTTGCTGTTGCAGGTCTCACAAATGCCAGGATTTGTTCGCATTTGCGATGAAGGTTTCGCAAAATCGAAGAAGCCTGAGCAGGGCAGCGGTCACATTTGCGACATTTTGTTCGCATTTGCGAATCCAGCAGAGACCGCATTTGTGACCCAGTAGTCGCAATTGTGACCCATGCAGAGGGAGTCCACGTTCGCATTTGCAAACATGGTGTCGCAAATGCGACATCAGAGGCCTGGGCACAACTTTTAAAAACTGGACTTAGGCCATTTATTTCATTTCACTTCTACTCATAAGCGATTTTTAGAGCTCTTGGAAGGAGGCTTTCACCTAGCACTTTGAGGTAAGTAATTCATATACAACATGAGTTAAATACATAGATTATGGGTAGATTAACATGCAAAAATTAGTAAAAATTGTGGGTTTAGAGTAAAATCTAGGATTTTGATAAAAATAAAATTTTACCACGAAATTTGTTATGGAATCTAGTAAAAGTCACATATTCTTGATCCTAAGTTATGGGTAACTATTTTCTTCAAAACTTTCTGGAATTCGAGCATGTGAGCCTGTGGGTAAATTTTAGGAATCTTGCAAATTAGTTTGGGTAATCACTTAAATCGTGGAATTATGAACTTTTGAGCATAGATTGATTAGTTTATGTAATGTTTGGCTAGTTTCGAGTTGTTGGGCGCCAAATTTGGAGGTTTGAGCGCATTCTTGAATTGGTAAGTAGGCTCAATACGAGGTAAGTCTCCTTTCTAACCTTGTAAGAGGAAAATTTTCCCATAGGTGAATTTATATAATATGTGATTATTTGCGGGGGACTATGTACGCACGAGGTGACGAGAGTCCGTACGTAGTGACTATTCTTGTTATGTCCGGGTAGTTTTAGACCTACGCCATGTTTTATGAACACTGTAAATTGATTATATGCACTATTTGTATTGAATGGAAATTTATTTCAAGAAATTAAGAATTTGAAGGTTTCAAGTAAATTATCATTTTAAAAAGGATTTAGGAAAACAAAATTTGTTATGTTTATATGTAACCACATCGCAACTATATCACGCGAGGGGGATGATCCTTTCCACTACTCTCATGGGAGCGGGTCGTTCGCCTCGGCAGGTTAACAGATGCATCTATGGTATGCGCCGTTCAATCCTTCGGCAGTACACATTTTATTATTTTATTGGATCGAGCCGTAAGCCCCCGATATTATATGCGCATGTTATGTGCTTGGCACTTTTCTGTGGCTTTAATCTGCTTTAAATGCCTTGAAATATAAATTGTTGACTGAAATGATAAAAATTGAAATATATATTTATGAAAAGCTTTGTCAATTCCTATTACTATCTGTTATCTAGTCTTATATCTGTCACACCTCCTTTTCTATACACCCCGAGGGGGTATGGGAATTTTTTCAATCAAAGTGACATTATTCGAAATGGGATTATTTTATTTATTAGAGTCACCACTTGCNTTTATCTTAAACCCAAATCGAGGAAAATTTTATTTTTTAAAGTCTGCGAACCAGAAATTCTAGATAAGGAATTCTGTTAACCCGGGAGAAGGTGTTAGGCATTCTCGGGTTCCGTGGTTCTAGCACGGTCGCTTAGTGATTATTAATTGGCTTAAATAGTTTAACTACTCATCTTTAGGGCCTATGTGCATTTACCTTTAAACTACTTTTAACCACTTAATTGTTCATAATTAAAGAATTCAGTAGCGCGTACGTATACTCTTTTCCTTTGGCGCGTCAAAAATCATATGACGCGAACGTGTCCACAATTAATAACGCTTTGTTTATTTTGTAAGAAAAAGTTTGATTGAAGTTGCGCGAACGCATACTTCGAGTTACTTTTAGAATTAAACTCGCTATTATGTTACGCGAACATATACATAATCACAATACTAGTCTAAATCGAGCCTAAAGCAAACTACGATTATTCAATTTTTAAAAGCAACATTGGTGAGGGCCATGGATGATTTAATTTATTTATGCCATACCTCAAAACTTTTCTATAAGTGTTAGTTCTTAATTTAATCTTGCGAGGGCCATGAATTATAAATTTTGTTTGGCATGGCACACCTCACTTATTTTTAACAAAAGGGAGTTGCATTTTTATTTTAACAATTAATCACGCTTTATTAAATATTAAGAAAGTTTGGTCGAAGTTGCGCGAACGCATACCTCGATTTTGTTATTAGGATCGTAATCATGTCACGCGAACGTGTGCACAATTACGATGATAGATTAAGTCGCACCTAAAGCAAGCTACGAACGCTCATGGTTATTCTTAAGACTAATTGAGATTATTCCCATGAAATGTCAGTATAGGCACCTCAATATAAAATGAGTCACGCAATTTTACTATATGTTAATGTCCAAGGCAAAAGCAAAACAGTGCGAATATCGACACACTACAAACTGAAGCACACATTTAAATAAAGAAATACATGAATGAAGAAAACATTAAAAATATACCTGATGCACAAAAAAACATGGAAACTGATATTCTTCTGAGTGTAACTCTTTAAGAATAGAGTAACTCTCTCTGGTTCATTAGTCAAACTCTTAAAAGATATTATTGTTGGGGCTATTTCTTGGGTTCAACAACGTGTATATTACAAATTATTTCTTAAAGTCAAAAGCTATCAAGAGCTAACGTAGTAATTTATGAGGAGAGCATTACGGTTTATAGTTTAGTCATTGGTCGTAATAAATATGTTTGAACAAGGTAGCGTAGATTTTTACTTTTACACATTTTGTTTAGCCACTCAAGTTCATTATCAATTCATATTCCATGTTTAAGTTTAGGTTATATGCATTAAATTTAAAAGAAGAAGATGAATAAAATCTATTTGAAGAAAAAAATTGATATAAATTATTTTAATATAAAATAGAGAGGGCATAGCCTCACGTGTAATCCGTCATGGCAAACCTTGCAAAATTAAATCTGGATTTAGTCTTTTTAATTGCTTTTCTCCTAGCCATTAGTATTAGATACTTATTTAAAATTATGCATTCCTATAAGACAAGAATCTGTTGTGAAGATCAACTGTATTTGGATAAATGAAAAATAATGTGGTTTAAGATTAGTGAATAATAAGTTTGCCTACATTCCTAATTTTTCCTATTTTTCACTACTAACAAATAAGAGAAGTGCTAGGCAACTGTTAGGTGCGTTTTGAATTTTTTTAATCGTGGACTCGGTTGCATAGCAGAGTTTTTAACATTCGATAATTAATTTTATAAATAATCTCACGCCTTTTTCCAAATAGCTTTAACAAATGTTTTAACTCAATTATTCTTTTTATCATAACCATGGATTCGCTTGCGTAGCGTCGTTGTGATATTTGCTAATTTCTTCAAGACAAAATTAATCCTAAATGTAGCAATTTCTCAAAAGTACTACAAATAATTGATTATCATGATTTCAGATACGCTCGCGAGGCGTGATTATGATAAGTTGATTAATTTTATATCAATCATGCATTCGCATGCGTAGCGTGGTTATGATAACATAATATTATCCAAATCATTCTTCAATAATTCTAATAATTAAGATATAAAGGTGGACAACTAAAACATAGGAACTAATAAAGCACAATTTATTCAGAATTAATTCAAACCAAATTTAGTCAATAAAAGTGACCGCGCTAGAACCAAGGGATTCGGGGAATGCCTTACACCTTCTCCCCGGTCAACAGAATTCTTTATCCGGACTTTGTTCTCGCAGACCAATAACAATATAATCAAACCTTCCTTTGACTATGGATTCAAATAAAAGGTGATTTGGAACACCCAAAAATTAATTCCAAATGGCGATTCTGAACAATAAAATAATCCCTACTCAAGTTTGTCACTTTAATTGAAAAAACTCTTTAACCCACAAATCAACACACATATTATCTTTGGGGGTAAAAAGGGGTGTGACATCATTTAAAGATATTTTTCAACAGTTTCAACAGAGGCTCAATGCAAAAGAGAATAAAAATGATGAACATTATCCTTTTTGTATCATTATCTATATTTTTTAGAATATGTAAGATGAGTATCTTATAACTAAAGTCATTATCCAATAAGTATGTATTCATTTTTTCATCTGTTTTACATATCGCTAGTTTTGTTATTAGATTTCTGTTTATTATTTTATCATTATTTTGTTCTTCTATTTCTGTAGTCATGCTACTAAATTCGTTTCTTATGGCTATCTCATATTTGTGCCCCTTGGGCATATCTCACAATCACTGGTAACAGCCCTTCGGGCATACCTCACCGTCACTTATGCCTCCTAGTCACTCAGCACTCGACACTCAGCACTCACACTCAGTAGGTACCTGCGCTCACTGGGGGTGTTCAGACTCCGGAAGGGCTCCTACAGCCCAAGCTCTAATCTGCATAGGCCACTCACGTGCTATCATATCATATCTGGATATGCATGGACAACTCACGCGCTATCATATCATATATGGATCCGCATAGACCGCTCACGTGCTATATTACAATATCTCACAACAGGTCCTCGGCCTCACTCAGTCATGAACCTCACAAGCCACTCGGGCATTTCAGTAAAAATAAGGAACTCAGCCCAAAACAACATTTATATGCATCAAAATAGAGTAATAAGACTGAGTTATGCAGTAAACAGGTATAACCATGACTGAGTAGAGATTTTCAATCGAAAACAGTGAGAGCATAGTAAGAAAAGGCCCCTAAGGGTCCAAACAGCACTGACACAAGGCACAAAATATGGCATTCAGCCCAATTTATAGAAACTCTTTCTAAAACATGTAATCATTATATAGTTTCAACAAAATATGCAACTCCACAGTTGCTACGGGACGGACTAAATCACAATCCCCAACGGTACACGCCCACACACCCGTCACCTAGCATGTGTGTCACCTCAAAATAGTAAAACGATACAAAATACGGGGTTTCATACCCTCAGGACTAGATTTACAATCGTTACTTACCTCAAACCGGTCAAATATCTACGTCGCGATGCTCTTGCCCCTTGATTAGGCCTCCAAATGCTCCAAATCTATTCACAACCATTACAATACCATCATTTATGCTAAGGAATGAATTCCACAAGAAAAATTACCAAATTAGACCAAAAACCCCGAAATCGGCTCAAACCCGACCCCCGGGCCCCCAAATCGGAATCGGGTAAAAGTCACAAATTACTAACACCCATTCACTCATGAGTCCAACCATACTATTTTCACTCAAATCCGACTTCGAATCGACATTAAAATCCCAAAAAGTCATTTTATAAAATTTCTACAATTTTTCCCAAATTTTCACCTCAAAGTACTAATCAGATTATGAAATCATTGATATATTCATATATATTAACCAAAGCCGAGTTAGAATCACTTACCCTGATGAATTTCTTGAAAACCCCACAAAAAATCGCCACAAACCGAGCTCCTTAACTCCAAAATGTGAAATAATGCCCTAAACCCCATTTATATAGTGCACCCTCTAAACTCCACTATGCGGTCCGCGAAATTCTAAGTGCGGTTGCGCCTCCCAGCTCCTGCGGTCGCATAAAAATGGTGCGGCCTCACCTTTTGGTCGCTGCACTGACAGGCTTCAGTATTTTATCCATAACTTTCTCTACAGATGTCCAAATGATGACTTCTTTATCATTATCGAAACTACACACGAAAGGATACAACTTTTATTTTTAAATCATCACCAAATTCCTTGTAGATCAAAAGATATAAGCTTCCGAAGTCGGACCAGCGGATCTGCAGAACTTTTCCCTGGAGTGCGACCGTGGAAAAATTATGCAGTCCACGAATCTACTGAGGTCCGCGTTTTCAAAACACTAGAACGATACCGGAGTTCCGGAAATACCTGGACTCACTCAAAACTCACCCCGAAACACACCCAAGGCCTCCGGAACCTCAACCAAAGGTACCATCAAGTCCCAAAATGCCATACAAACTCAATCAAGCTTTCAAAATCACATCAAACAATAACAAAAACATGAATCACACACCAATTCAAGCTTAATGAACTTGAAATCTCAAACTTTCACTACCGATGTCGAAACATATCAAACCTCGTCCGAATAACCTCAAATTTTGCACACACGTCACAAATGACACTACAAACCTACTCCATCTCCCGGAATTCCATTCCGACTCCGATATCAAATTTTCCATTACCGACCGGAAATCGCCAAATTTCTAATTTTGCCAATTTAAACCTAATTCTACAACATACCTCCAAATTACATTCCGGACACGCTACTAAGTACAAAATCACCTAACGAAGCTATCTCAACCATAAAAATCCCAATCCGAGATCGTTTACTCATAAGTCAACATCTAGTTGACTTTTCCAACTTAACCTTCTAAATAAGAGACTAAGCGTCTCATTCCACTCTGAAACCTCTCCGGACCCGAACCAACCAACCCGATATAACACACTACAACTGAATAACACATAAAGAAGCAGAAATGGAAGAAATAGGGCTATAACTCTCGAAACAACCGGCCAGGTCATTACATCCTCCCCACTTAAACATACGTTCGTCCTCGAACTTGCTCAAGGTTGTTCCAAAATCCATCAAAGCGCCGAATAACTTTACCACGCACATACCCGGGGGTGATCCCACGTCACCCTATCCCGAGATCTGATAACACAACACATCTGAAAGTCATTCATCCAACCTAGCCCATAAGCCTTAGAATCCAGTTTCCCCTTCCGAAATTTTCTATAAGATCAGAATCACGCATCCACACATTGTATAAGTCTGAAAAAGCTGTATCCATCCATAGCCATAACCCAAGATGAAATCACATGATATACCACATAACTCAAACACTTACAACGATGATTTCTAATCACAACGACTGCCCAAAATAATCAAACGCTGGTAATAAACCTCTTATCAAACAGAGCCTCGTTCTAGCACGTTCCTATACTGCCAACGATCAAAGAAGCACGCAACAACTCATAACCATTCATCAGATCAACCAGTTGTGGAACTCCCTCTCCTTCGACCAGAACTATAGCCAATTTTTAAGTCGATCAACGACATTGCCATTTTAATATATATCTCAATCAAATCCGATAGCACTCATTCTAGCTCCGATGACCTAATCTTATCAATTACAAGCTACTCTACTGACATGCCACATCAATACTACCCAGAGCCACAAACTTTGAAATCTGTGCACCAATACGCAACAATTCAGATGTACTCAAACATAGAAAATGACTCCAATGAGAGAACTGTTCCGCAAGCTCAACCAATACCACCACAATGCAATGCTAAGAACCCATCACACGTCGTAGAACTAAGACACAAGAATCTAACACAAAGGGTCATATCCCAACATAACTTCGATGTACTGCGCGATCCCATCCAACCACTAATCCACACGGAATACTTCAGGTAAAAAATGCAAAACAAAAAATCAACAACCACGCGCAATCTGACTTCTAGCACCAAAAGTGTATGACCATAACCGCTGAGAAGCAAATAACTCAATACCATAGTCCGGAATGAACATAATTAATGTGCAATCAATCATTCACACCCTAATTCCCATCTCGCTCAAAATTCTACCATAAGGCCCAAATAGAACCGCACCATGGGTGTATATAACCTACGAATCACAACCCCTCGTAGCATAGAAGGGTAACTCATAGAACATATTGGAAAACAAGTAAGCTCAACTCTAACGGAATGACACATCCCTCAACAACAACAGTACGGAGTCAACCAATCCGACCCGGTGTAGAACACACATCCATACTGGGCCTACCAATGAACCCCAAATCAACTCTAGTCATCCACAATAGACAAATTACCCTCCAAAATCCCACAATAACTAAATCACAACACATGCTATCTTCCGACCAACCTCGGCTATGTTTTCACAGTCCACAACCACGAAACAATCTACTCATGAGAACTCCTAATCTCCAGATCCATAGAACACACGGATCACCATATCGGATCTCAACTCCACCGCATGAATGTCTAACACTACTCCAACACACGATCATCCCACGAGGAATACTTCTATAATTCTTCTATGCCACAAGGCAAAATTTGAACACCTGCAGTAGATCAAACAAGAGAGTGATGCCATACCAATGAAGTATCCATAAATCAAAACAGATTGCCCCTTTTGAAATGTATACTCTCATCAAACCATACCAAGTAGAAATGACATTTACCTGGTCATCTGATATTGACCATGTTGCATAAGAATTCAGAACCTTCCTTTCAAAACCGCATCATGACCTTGCACCTTCAAATCTCAATACCACACCACACATCGCACCTATTATGACACCATATGAAAGATACGACAAATCTCAAAATCCACTCTGAGTCGCAAGAAACTACATACTCAATCAGCTAAGAACTTTCCATTTGATTTTATTCTAGAGACAATTACAATACGCCACATGGCCCACACACCAGTAGGAAAATATATATCTCAAACCATGGTAGATACCAAGAACTCTCTGAAATCCATTTGAACTTAACCAAACCGTCAGGGCTGAATCCCTCTAACTTAACCAAGCTACACAGGTCGCCAAAACCTAAGAGCATAGGATGATGTCATGGCCACGGGCATCATCAATACGCATCTTTCCAATGCAATGCGTCATTTCATGTGCCTCTGTTGCTTCAATTTTGGTGACACTAACGGTTCTTTGCATTGATTTAGGCACTACCATACCTTATAAATAGGGGGGGGATTTACAAACGAAACATTTTGCACTTCCTATTCCATTTGCTCCTTTCTTGCTCTTCTGCTTCTTCTCTGACTCTTATTTTTGTTTTCCTTCTACTTCCTTAGCTCTACCTTCCGATTTATTCTCCCATCGACACCTTTTCTTTTCGGCTCCATTTTACTCCCGTTGCTACTAAAATGACCAAATCTCCTTCTTTTGACTTGGTCTCCGATCCCACCCCATTGTCGGTGGCCATGCCTTCTGATGGCGGTGAGCCTGCAGTTGCGGAAGACGATAGTTTTCCCACCGTGGAGGAAGTGGTTCCTCGAAACCCGTCGGTCAGAAATGACTTCCCTAAATAACCCATCCCTGATCCTACACAGATACTCTTCGATATGCGGCTGAGTCAAATATCCGCCCTCCGGTCGAAATTCCGTATACCTCCTCATGTTGATATTGTTCTGGCGGGGAACGACGTGATACAAGTCCACCGGCCTATGTATTGTGCTTTCTACGGGGCTATTATCTTCCTCTACCTCCATTAGCTGAGGAGTTATGTCGCTTCTACGACGTCTGCCCGACGCATCTCTCCCCGTACTTATATAAGATCTTTTTAATGCTGGCAAAGTACGCAGAGTTGGCCAGCCATCTGATGCACCTCTTCTCGCCCAGTTTTTACAGAGGCACGCTGATTCATCTCCGCCAATGTGGGACTAAAGGATTGGTGGTCGGGATGGATGAAAAGGAGAATCGTCGATTCTGGTGTAGTTACTTCTTTGTCAGAACCGAACACTTAGTGGTGGATCCAACCGGTTTCCCCAAGCAATGGAACTTCAACTGTAAGGATCTTCTATCACCTGTCATATGTTGTTTATCCTTCATTTTTGTTGTTTATCCTTCCTTTTTTTCTCTCTTTTTATTTTTGTTTTTGACTCGCTCATGGCTATCTTCTTTCACCTAAAAGGCATCCTCCTTCCCTAGTTTTGACATTGAAGCATGGGTGACTCGCGTTTACCTCATACTGTGGGAAACTGTGACTGGGCGTCCTTTAAAAAGCAGTTTGGGCCCAAGCCCTTGACCATTAAGTCTGATTCTCACTTTATAGATTATCACCGTTCGTTGTCGTATTTTAATGTGATTTTCTTTGTACTAGGTCAGTGAGCTTCCAAGAAGGCGAAGGCTTCGGTTCCCGCATTCTGCCAGGTCGTTGGGCGATTCCGTCCCTCGGGTTGCTATTACGTCGGCTGAGGCTTCTGCTCAACCTATCGTGCACCTATTGACGAGTCATCTCATGGCGAGGAGGAGGAGACACCGAGGAAAAGGCAGAGGGTGGAGACTAGAAGGGTCGGTATTGATGATGCTGAGACGGAGGGGCCTATCACTATGGATGTGGAGTCGGCGCCTTTACTAGACATCAAGGTTGCTCCCCCGCCTGATACTGTCATAGAGGGGAGGCCGTCCCAGGTTGAAGGGACTCGCGATGGGGGAGCCTGCATAGATAGTCAAGGTCGGCTCATCATCAACGGGTGGGAGAGATAGAGTCGTCCCCATGAAAGACAATGGGTCCGGCTCTGATATCGACCCTGAGGAGTTACGGGATTTTGAGGAGAGGTTTACTCATGTGGAGATAAGGACAGAGGGGCCTGATCGGCATGTAGTTATCCCTGTGGATTATAATCTTTTGGTCAACTCGGAATGGGCGGTACCGGTCTTTGCTCCTTTGTGCGTGGATTCCGAGAATAGGACACTACAGACGCTGAGAGATTCGTATTTGTCATTGGGTATATCAAGCATGGCTTTGCGATTAAGTTTTACTTCTCATGTTAAGTTTGTCCACTTCATATGTGTTGTTTACTTCTGCTGACCTATCTTCTTTTGTATGTTAGACTCTCATCTTGGATATTAAGCGTGACCGGCAGGAAGAGCAGAGGACGGACCTCTTCAAGAAGAGGGAATCTTAGTATAGAGAGTACCGCGCTAAGCACCGAACGCTGGTCAACATACTTGGCGAGGACGGCCAATTTCAGGCACTTCGCAACAAGATCAAGCAGGAAAATAAGGAGTTGAAGGAGAAAGATGAGGAGATTATGAGGGCCATCGCCCGATGTAGCGTGTTGGAAGGGATGCTGAGGACTAAGGAGGATGAGGTCGAGGTGAGTAAGGTTGTGATGGACTAGAATGTGGACCTTCAGGCGTAGGTGGCGTCTTTAAAGTTTGAGCTTGAGTAGATCGAGGCTAGGGCCGTCAACTTGAGGGATAAGTTATGCACTAGCGTCGAAGATTTGAGCCGAGATGAGAAAGACAAAATGGCCACCGTGGCGGAGACGGCAGCCCTAGGGGGTACCCTTTGTGTTTGTAAGTCTGAGTGAGCTAGTGAGGTGGAGACTTCGATGCTCAAGGAGGCAAGGTTAGAAGAGCGGATTGGGGGATTGGAGGTGGAGTTGTCCGAGCTGAATGAGCAAGTTGCCGCCTAAGGGCCGAGGTGGAGTAATGGCAAGACCAGCCATCTACTTCTCGTACTTCTATCGATCCCAGTATGTCACGGGAGTTGTATGAGATGTGGGTTCACCCTGAGGCCCAACTTAACATATACAAGTCTTTAAAGACGGCTACAAAGGTTTCTGACACGGAATTTGAGGATATTCGTGTCAACGCACGTGCAGCTCGTGACGCTCGTGGTTACGACCCCGGTACGCCCAGCGGGGACGATGATGAAGATTTCTTGGATGGTCTTGCCTCCGACCCTTGGTACCACAATGAGTATGCCGGTGATGTTGGTGATGGGGGACAATATGGCGTGAACTCTTTGTACTTGGTTTTTGTTTTTTGTGTTTTGCTGTTTTCTTTTTTGTGGGGGCATCTCTCAAGCCCTTTTTAAAATGTATTGGAGCGGAACGATTGAGATTGAACAATTGTCTTTTGCTGTGTATTTTCGACTTTTCATTTCTTTTTCCTTTTTCATTGGTGTCTTCTTTTGTGGAAAAGTCTCTGACTTTTGGCCGATTGATGTGAAGTTGATTTGGACGAAGTCGAATGTAGATCGATTCGAACGATGTGGTCTTCTTTTATTTTTGATTTGACCAACATGTCATCTATATAGACTTCCATCATTTTGTCAAGTTGCTCTTTGAACATCTTGGTGACTAGCCTATGATAGGTCACCCCTACATTTTTCAACCCGAACGACATGACTATGTAGCAGCATGTCCCTTGGTGGCTGATGAAGGTGGTCTTTTCCTGGTCCTCCTCCTCCATGAGGATTTGGGTGTAGCCTGAGTAGGCGTCCAAGAAGCTTAATAACTCGTGCCCCGTTGTTGCATCGATGAGTTGATCGATGTAAGGCAACGAAAAGGAGTCTTTCGGGCAGGCTTTGTTTAGGTCCGTGAAGTATATGCACATGCACCATTTCCCTTTTTTTTTTTCACCATGACCATGTTGGCGACCCACAGGGGGTACTTTGACTCTCGAATGGAACCGTTAGCGAGCAATTTTTCCACCTTTTCGCGGACGACCTCGTTGATTGCAGCATTGAACTTTCTTCTGATTTGCCGTACCAACGGGTAAAGTGGATTGACGTTCAACTTGTGTGTAGCAGTGTCTTTCGGGATACCTGGCATATCTGTATGGGAGAAAGCAAACAGATCAACGTTGTCAGTTAAAAATTTATGGAATTTACCTGGTTCTGTGAGTTTGTGGCCAATGTAAGCTTTTTTTATAGTCGTTTCTATCCAGTTGAACGGGGTCGAAGTCTTCCACTATTGACCGTGTGGCTTCCACGACATCGGGGTCTTTGATGTCTTTTTGTTCGTTGGGCTTGGGCCCCGACTTCGGTTATTTCTATGCTCCTGAGCTCTCTCATTTTAACTGTTGAGTGTATGTGCAGTCTTGGGTGATGCGGTAGCAATCTTGAGCTGTGTGTTGTTCACCGCAGATGCTGAATATTCCCCATGGGGTAGGAAAGTTGATGACTTGATATAAGGTGTACAGGATGGCCCTCATGGCGTGTAGCCAGGGTCACCCTATAATGGCGTTGTAGGATGTGTCTTGGTTCATGACATGGAATGTTGTTTCAAGGGTGACGCCCCCGGTCAGAATAAGAATTGTTAACTCTCCGGAGGTTCGCTCAACTGCATTGTTAAAACCTGTTAGTGTTATGCAGTGTGGTACTATCTTGTCCTCGAGTATCATTTGTGTGAGAACTCGAGGGTGGATAATACACACGCCGCTCCCATCATCTACCATGATTCTTTTTACATAGGTATCTTAAATTCGGAAAGTAATGACAAGAGCATCGAAATGAGGAAAGGTCAAATCGTGGGTATCTGACTTATCGAAGATGATAGTGTCTTTGAGGTCATCATGGTTGATTTTTGCTCCATCGCCTCCGTCTATGATCATTTGTATGGTGTGGGCAGGGGAGGGTGGCTTTGGGGGGCCTTGATGTTTTTCTCGTCCACAGGCAAAATTGGCTCTTCCTCGAACGCTCATCAGCTCCCTTAAATGCCCTTGGTGGAGCATGTTCACTACTTCTTGCCGTAGGGCTATGCAATCCTCGTTCTTACGGCCCCGTTCCTGATGGAACTCACAAAGGGCATTCGACTTTGTGGAATTTGGGTCAGACTTCATCTTTTGTGGCAATTTCACCTTGGGGCCAAGCTTCTCTAGGGCGTAAAATATTTCTGAATGGGAAACACAAAAATTGTGAGCAGATAAAAGTGGAGGCATACCTCTTTCATTTCGGTGAGTCCATGTTTGTGGCCTGGACGGCCCTTCGGCTTGGCAGGGAGGTGGCGGGATAGTCGCTCTGACATACGGTAGGTGTCTTTCTCGATTGAGGCGTGGACCTGCATGATCTTTTCGATTGTCATTCCGGCGATCTTTCCTTGATTCCATTTGGACTGATGTTAACCGTTGAGTTGGACCGTTAAGGTCGTTTTCGTATGCTCTCACCTCGGCACAGTAAGCGTTGTGAATTTCTTCCCGGGTGGTGCGAGGGTATTTCATGAGTTTGCTTAACAACTTTCTGGCCGCCCTCGACCCGTTTCTGTTTAACCCATTTTAGAAGGTTGCTACTGCCATCCCCCTGATATGCTCGGCAGGATCATTCTTACTATGTTAAACCGGGCGAGGAAATCCATGAGTCCTTCGCCAGGCGATTGTCTGATGGTGAATATGTCATTCACCCTGGCTTCTGCTTTCTTGGCCCCTGCATGGGCGGTGACGAACTTGTCGGCCATTTCCTCGAATGTCACTATGGAACATTCTGGTAATTATGAGTACCATGTTAAGGCTCCCCTCCCTCCCCCCGTTAGGGTTTCGCTGAACTTCTTCAACAGCACCGACGGTACCTGCTATTTCGAGAGGTCGTTACCTTTTATCGTCGTGGTGTAATGAAGGATATGGTCTTCGTGGTCTGTTGTGCCGTCATATATTTTTAAATATGGTGGCATTTTGAAGGTTTTGGGTATGGCATGTAGGGCTACCTAATCGCTATATGGATGTTCCACGAACCGGCCGACGTCCCGTTTTGGCAGAAGTTTCGGGGCGCCCGATATCTTATCAACCCTTTCTTGGTGCTCCCTCATTTGGTCGCGGAGCGTTTTATTTTCGTTCTCCATTTCTTCCATTTTCTTCAGAATAGCTATGAGCGCGTCGTTACCTGCATCAACAACGGTGTGAGTGTTACCTTTTGGTAAGGAGCGCGTTGCTCGTTGATTGTTTTTGTGGTGGCAGCTCGTGTGGTGTTCCTACTTGTCCCTTGATCGGGTTTGTCGAGTATATTTTTTAGATTACTTGTCAAGCACGCCTTCAGTAGTTTTTTCATTGTTGGCGGTGCTTCCTCTGTTGTGGATGTAGAGGCTCCCTTCTCATCTGAAGCAGTTACACTCCCATGTGGGGGAAGTGAATCACTTCTCCTGAGTGAGGAACTCGGCGTTACTTTTTCCTCGTTTTCTCTGTCAACCTCGTTGATGGTGCTTAGGAGGTTAGTAGTGACACCCATCACTGCTTTCAGTCTTTCATCACCTTTTTCTGCCATTGTTAGCTCGTACAAATAGGAAAAGGATGGATTTTGTTTTTGTTTATTATTTTTTTAGATCTAGAAGAAACTACAATTTTAACTAGGACCTCCCCACAGACGGTGCCAAATTGTTTGACCAAAAAGTTTTAAGCCTTTTGTTAAACTGATTAATGAGAAAATAATGAATGAATCCTAGTTAAACATAATAACTTCTAGATCTAAAGTTTGAATATATCGATGAGATGGGACCGTGTCCCGTACTGGTGAATGCAAAGTAAATGATCAATGATTGTCAATGAATGTAACGATGAAAACATGCAATAAATGTGAATAATGGCATCAAATGTAATAAGGATGAATTCGTCACCCAAATGTCAGATGAGTTGGATGATTCCTTCTTATGACAATATCGTGTAACAATAGAATATGAAGATAGACAAGGAATCCTTGGATCTTGTGAATAAAAGAGGTATATTGAACAATGGAATCAACAGAGAAGACAAGCTTTTTTGTAGATTCTTGATAGTCAACCCTTTACAATATGTTCTTATCAGAAAAGTGAAGATCCCCTTTTTATCACTATCTCTTCCTATTTATAAGGGATATTTCCTAGGGAACCCTAAAAAGTATAATTAAAGTAATATTCCTTTTGACAGTTATAATACTTATTATAGTCATTGCTGCTACTCGTTCTCTACTCGACCTTGGCACTGATCTCTCTCTTGGCGACTCCTCGCTACTGAGTCGTGCTCGGTTTCGACCTCGACTATGTCTTGTCCATTTGAATTCATTAAGCTTAGCTTAATATTGACCAATACAAATATGAGAAAGAAAAATTGAAGAATTTTAAATATAAAAAGAAATGGTACTCGACAAGTTATTTATGCTATTACAAAGAATGGACGCACATGGACGTTTTGCTGCAACATTAAGAGATAAGTTTGTGGTGGCCTATTTGATCTTTTGTTCTCAATTCCTGTTTTTCCATAACTTCTCATCATCGTTTAGGTTCCTTATTTTACTACGAAAATGCAATTCAAGTTTTGCATCTTAAAGTATATGGAACTTAGGGGATGTTTTCGGGTTCGGCCGAAAGTAGTAGTTTTTGTTCAAACTCTATATTTGTATTAAAAATTCAATAAATATGTACAAAATACTAATTTAGAAACCTGTAACTTAAAAGAATTATAATCTCGAACCCATAAGGTTCAAATCCTAACTCCGCTTCTGATGAAACTAATCTGATGTAAACCCGTCAGTTTCTTTTCTATATGTCTTCCATCGTCTAATGCAAAGATATTGGTCAGACTATAACAAAGGTTGTGAGTTTGATCAGGAAAACATATATAATGTGCAATACAGATATTACGGCAAGTGTTAATGACTGGAAAAGTTAGAATTTAAATACTGTAAAAGAAAAATAGTGAAGTTGACGATTTAAGAAGCAAGTGATAATATATAAGGTTCTACTTACTTTATTCTTCATAATTAAATTTTTCATCCTTTGAAATTTATGATATCTTGCTTCTATAAATATTAGGGTATATGTTTATTAGGTAGTGATCTCAGGTTACAAAACTAGAATTATAATGCATGATTAGGAATAACACGTGTTTGCGATTAATTTTGTTATTCCTTCAACCAAATGAAAAACTATTAATAGTTGATATATAAATTTGGTAGCATGTATGATATTTAAAAGATTATTTCCAAGGTTTGTAAGTTATGAAGTAGGCTTACAGTATTAATACTTGGAAATTATTTTGACCATGATATTTTATATGTATATTTATTTGGATCAATAAAGATATACATATATTAGTTTGATAAGAATAATATATCAAATGTTTAAAGGTTATAATGGTTTAGTTGGAAATCCATTAGAAAAGAAAATCAAAATACTTGTGATTTTCACCCGTTTTGGAGAAAATTAAAATTCTCGTGATTTTCTACTCCCGTTATGAAGACTAAAATCTTTGTGATTTTCTACTCCTGCTTCGAGATTAAAATCTGCGTGATCTTATACTCGTGCGTTGAGATTAAAGTCTTTGTGACTTTCTACTCATTAGTGGGGATTAAAGTCTAAGTGACTTTCTACTCGGTTTGGAGATTAAAATCTTTGTGATTTTCTAATCCAATTTATTATTCAATTTGAAGATTAAAAATTTTACCGTTTATTAGATCTGGTATTAGATTTTACTCAATTAAAAGATTAAAAATTTTACCATTTATTAATTCTGGTTGTTTCAGATTGGTTTGAAATTAAAATCTTCACCATTTATTAATTCTGGCTCTATCATGACACGACAACAGTTCATGTGGTTGGCTCTACAAAGTAATAGGGGCAACGAATGTGAATCATTTTTTGAAGAAATATCTTGGAATATTGCATTATTCATCAAACAACGCCCCATAATCACTCCAATCCAATGGGATTATAGAAAGAAAGAATTGACCATTAAAGAATATGACGAATGTCTTGTTGATAAGTTTTGGTTTACCCCAGAAATTGTAGGGGAACTTTATTTTTACAGCTAACCGAATACTCAATCGAGTTTCCCTTAGCAAGACGCAATCCATTCCATATGAAAAATAGAATATAAGGAAACCCAACTTAAAAAATTTAAAGTGTGGGGGTGTTTAGCTAAAATACAAGTTCTAACCCCAAACGGGTAAAGATCGGATCGGAAATTATTGATTGCGTTTTCATAAGATATGCAACAAATAATAAGACATATCATTTTTTGGTTGATAAATCAAAAAATACCGACATTCATATTAATACGGTAATCAAATCAGATAATGATGAATTCTTTGATAAAATTTATCTGTATAAAAATAAATATGAGTTGTCTACTGCAATATCTAAGCGACCTCGAGAAGAAGCAAAGGAAAGTACACCTAATGAGGTGGATCCAAGACGTAGTAAACATCAAAGGACAAATACTTCTATTGGATCCGATTTTATGATATTCTTATTGGAAAATGAGCTTCAACTTTGAAAGAAGTTATGTTTTCCTCAAAAAGAAGCAGCCAATAGTGAGATAGAATCCATATTAAATAACAATACTTGGGAGTTAGTTGATATATTCTAGGGAACGAACCATTGGTTTCCAAATGAATTTTCAAGAAGAAGATAAAAGATGATAACATTACTGACAAGTATAAGGCAAGAATTATTGTCAAACGATATAGACAACCAGTAGGCCTTGACTACTTTAACACATACTCGTCGGTAACAGGATTACATTTATTCGGGTGTTTATAGCGTTAGCCGCTATGTATGGCCTTCAAATCCATCAGATGGATGTGAAAACAACCTTCTTAAATTGAGATTTAGAGGAAGAAATTTACATAGAACAACCTGAAGGGTTCATGGTTCCTGAAGGGAAAAAAAGGTGCATCGACGTGTTAAGTCACTTTACAGACTAAAACAAGCACTCAAACAATGACATGCAAGACGTTACCCAATAATATTGTCAAATGATTTCAAAATTAATGAGTGTAAATAAATATTTTTATGTTAAGAATACTTCAAATCATACAATCATAATTTGATTATACGTGGGGACTTTTAGCTTATGCATGACATAAGCCAATGTTAGACGTAATGTATAAATGATATAATTTTTGGACTCCAGTCCTTAGTGGATATTGTTATGATAGTCGGTGAATTCATTACTTATTCAGTATTATTGATAACTAGTGATGAAACTACAAGTTTGATAGTTATTTACGTGCCTTTCCATAAATGATTTGTTCTTTCTTGAACATTTATAATGTTTAGTTCTTTTATGAAAGGGTGTCACCTAGAAGACCGTGACTTTTCATAAAAGTATGTTTGTATGTTTTGTATAAATATGACAGTTTATAAACGAATGTATTAATACGTTGGTCTATAATGAGGTGAACCAACTGATGAACATGACCAAAATCGATTGCAAATTGGATTTGTTTCATTATTAAGGTGCTATAATTTGTATATCATATAGATGTATGAATAAATTGTCACGACCCAAAAGATACTAACTCAGGTCGTGATGGCGCCCAACACCGGGGTCAGGCAAGCCCACACTTAAATTACTAATGATTCCTCCCATGCTTGGTTAATACATCCCAATACGTGCCAAGTTTTAAAGTTCAAAAGATTTATTAAAAAAAATAGCAAGCCATTTTTACCAAAAGCAGTCAAAAAGAGGAATGAGCCAACATATATATATATATATATATATATATATATATATATATATACAGACCCGCAAACCAAAATAACAACTACGTGTGTGCCAGAAACTAGTGTCACAAGTCCTACGGGCATACTAACAGAATATACAAAACATAATATGCAATCCCATTGTCTGAAAGAAATAGACGGGAAATAAGCAAAAGAAAACTCCATGGTGCTGCTGAGGATCGTCAGGAGAAGCAGCTCACCGTGAAATGGGGTCCAACTAAGATCAGAATCGAGCTCCGGTCTGATAACCAGATGCACCAGCCTCAGAACATGTACAATTAAGTACAAAAGTGCAGCATGAGTACATAAAACAAATATGTACCCAGTTAGTATCCCGCCTAACCTCGAAGAGGTAGTGACGAGAGGTAGACGTGATACTTACTAGGGTCAACATTTCTAAATAACATGATTTAATAGGAACTAGGCAGGCATAACAGTCGTAGAAATCACAAAGACATAAATTATCAAGTATAGTTGTATTTACCTTTGCATGTCAAATTTCACTAGCATATAATGTACTAAATTCCCTTATTAACATGAACAGTTTATACAATTCAACAAATTCCCAGTAAATCATATAACACATAATAGGCCGGAAGCGTACGGCCGAAACGTCGCAAAAATAAATGTGCATGGCCGAGGGTAGAACGGCTCGAACCATAGATGCATCTATTACCCTGCTCGCGAATCAAACATTCGACGCGGTTGACATAATAGTAGGGTTATTCCACTCACGAATCATACATGTGACGCGGTGTCGCATACATACATACATAATATTATTAATTTTTAAGGAATTAACAGAGATTATTCTTTAAGGCAAGAACTTAAACAACCTATCATGGAGCACAAATTCCTCATATTCTCATGCAAAATCAAGGATAATAAGAAACTCAAAATACATTTAGGAATACATGTAAGGCACATATAAGCATGGTCGTGAGTCCTAGAACTACCCAACATAACATAGTAGTATCTACGCACGGACTCTCGTCACTTCGTGCATGTGTAGCCCCCGAAAATAAGGACATGCAATTATTTATAATCACCTATGGGGACAATTCCCTCTTACAAGGTTAGAAAGGAGACTCACCTCGTGATGAATCTACTCCCCGGACCAAGAACGCGCCCGAAACTCCGAACTCTACACCCGAGGGCTCGAAACTAGCCTAATGTTATACAAATTCATCAATTTATGCTCAAAGTATGGAAATCCTCCTACTACTATGTCAAATTCGCCATTCTTGAAAAAATCCTAAAATCCAAACCCGGGCCCGCATGTTCGGATTCCAAAAATTCTTGAAGGGAATACTCACCCATAGGCTAGGGATCATTAATATTCGATTTTTACTTGATTTCATAGCTAATTCACGGGTAAATTCTCACATTATCGAAAGCGCTAGGTTACCACCCAATTCTTCATTTTTCACTAATTAGGTGATTAAATTCAACTAGGAATTCATGCATTAACAAGTCTTGAGATGAACTTACCTTCTAGGGGTTGGGTCGTGGAGCCTTTTTCCCAAGCTCTCAAAGTGTTTAATGGAGGAAAGAGTGAAGAAAACAATGAAGAATCACGTATTTAAGAAACACACTGTCTAACAGTGTTTTCGCACCTGCGGCTCGAGGATCGCACCTGCGAGCAAAGGACCGCACCTGCGAGCAAAGGATCGCACCTGCGGAAATGGACGAGGAAGACTGGGCCCGCACCTGCGACTCCGCTCCTGTGGAACTTTGTCCGCACCGACGAGAAATGGCCTGCCCGCTAGGGGTCGCACCTGTGAAGCTAGGACCGCAGGGGCGGTCTCGCACCTACGACTGGGCAACCGCACCTACGGTCAAAACCAGAACTGGTGCACCAGTAGCTATTTCAGCTGGTTTTTGGCCTCGTGTGATGTCCAGGAGGCACCTGGGCCCACCCGAGCCCATGTCCAAATATACCAACATGTCCCAAATTATAACACGGACCCGCTCGAGCTTTCGGAACACCCAAAACAACGCTAAAACTCAAAATCACACCTCAAGACCCCTAGAACCAAACTTAGGAACTTTAAGTTTTCTTGACTTCGCTAACAACGCGCTGAACCGACCTATACTACTCGCAATGACACCATATTTTGCAGGCAAGTCATAAATGACATAAGGAACTATTACCGATCTCAGAATTCCGTTTGGAGCTCGATAACACAAAAACACGTCCCAAACCACAATAGGAACTTAAAGAACTTCTTATTTCAATATTTGGCACCAAAACGCTCCCGGGTCATCAGATCCCTATTCCGAACATACGCCCAGGTCCGAAATCATCATACGAAGCTACCAGAATCGTCGAAACTCGATTCCGAGGTCGTTTACCCAAAATGTTGACCGAAGTCAAACTTGGCCTTAAAGGCCAACCTTAAGGAACCAAGTGTTCCTATAGCACTCTAAACACTTCCGAATCCCGGACCACCGGCCCCCGCAAGTCATAAATCACAATAACATGCTATGGGAAGTTTCATTTAGGGGAACGGGGTCCGATAAAGAAAAACGACCGGTCGGGTCATTACATTCTCCACCTCTTAAACAAACGTTAGTCCTCGAACGGATCTAGAATCATACCTAAAGTGCTGAATAAGTGTGGATATCTGCTCTGCATGTCCTTCTCGGACTCCCAGGTCGCCTTCTCAAATGGTTAGCCCTTCCACTGGACCTTTATGGAAGAAACACTCTTGGACCTCAACTGGCGGTCTTGTCTATCAATAATAGCAACTGGCTCCTCCTCGTAGCCCAACCTCTCATCCAACTAAATAGTGTTGAAATCAACCACGTGAGAGATGTCGGCGTGGTACCTCCGGAGCATGGATACATGAAAAACTAGATGAACTCCTGATAAATTGGGAGGCAAGGCCAGCTCATAAGCAACCTCCCAACTCGCCTCAACACCTCGAAGGGACCTATAAACCTCGGGCTTAGCTTGCCCTTCTTCCCAAACCTCATAATACCCTCCATAGGCGAAACTTTCAACAGGACCCTATATCCCTCCATAAATGATACATCACGTGCCCTCTGATCCGCGTAACTCTTCTGTCTGGACTGTGTTGTGCGGAGCCTCTTCCAAATCAACTTCACTTTCTCCAAAGCATCTCTCACCAGGTCGGTGCCATATAAATTAGCCTCGCCAAGCTTAAACCACCCGATAGGAGAACGACATCGCCGACCATACAAAGCCTCAAATGGTGCCATCTCAATGCTGGACTGATAACTATTATTGTAAGCAAACTCGTCCAAAGGCAAGAACTGGTCCCACTGACCTCTGAAGTCAATCACACATGACCTGAGCATATCCTCCAATATCTGAACTGTACGCTCCGACTGACCATCAGTCTGAGGGTGAAATGTTGTGCTGAGATCTATCTGGGTACCCATCTCACTATGCAATGCTCTCCAGAAGTGCGAGGTGAACTGAGGACCTTGATCTGATATAATGGACACCGGCACATCATGCAACCGGACTATCTCCCGAATGTAAATCTGGGCCAACCTCTCATAAGTATAAGTAGTAGCTACTGGAATGAAATGCACCAATTTGGTCAATCTGTCCATAATGACCCAAACCGCGTCAACCTTCCGCAAGGTCCGGGCAACCCAACCACGAAATCCATAGTGATGCGCTCCTATTTCCACTCAGGAATGGGCATCTGCTGAAGTAGGCCTCCTGGCCTCTGGTGCTCATACTTAACCTGTTGGCAATTAAGACACCTAGCCACATACTCCACAATGTCCTTCTTCATTTTCCTCCACCAGTAATGATGCTTCAAATCACGATACATCTTCGTAGCACCAGGATGAATAGAATACCAAGAACTGTGTGCCTCGTCTAGAATCCTATCCATCAGGCCATCAACCTTAGGAACACATAAGCGGCCCTGAAGTCTCAGAATACCATCCTCGCCTATAATAACCTCATTGGCCCTACCCTGAACCACTGTCTCTCGTAGCTCACACGGATCATCATACTGCCGAGCCTTAATCTCCTCCAATAACGAAGACTGAGAAACCACATGTGCAAGAACTCGACGGGGCTCTGAAAGGTCTAATCTCACCAGGCGATTGGCCAAGGACTGCATGTCCAAGGCTAGAGGTCTCTCCTCTGCTGTAATATAAGCCAAGCTACCCATACTCTCCGCCTTCCTGCTTAAAGCATCTGCTACCACATTTGCCTTGCCCGGATGATAAAGAATGGTGATATCATAATCCTTCAACAACTCAAGTCATCTGCGTTGCCTCAAATTAAGATCCTTCTGCTTGAACAAGTGCTGCAAGCTATGGTGGTCTGTATAAACCTCACATGACACTCCATACAAGTAGTGCCTCCAAATCTTAAGAGCATGAACACTCCCCGCAAACTCCAAATCGTGCACAGGATAATTATTCTCATGAACCTTCAGCTGGCGCAAAGCATAAGCAATAACTCTCGCCTCCTGCATCAATACACACCCCAAGCCAACGCGTGAAGCGTCGCAATATACTGTATACATTCCCAGAACCGGAAGGCAATATTAGAACTGGTGTTAAGGTCAATGTTGTCTTAAGCTTCTGAAAGCTCGCCTCACACTCGTCAGACCATCGAAACAGGGTATTCTTCTGAGTTAGTCTGGTCAATGGAGTTGCAACAGAGGAGAACCCCTCCACAAATCGGCAATAATAGCCTGTTAGGCCCAAAAAGCTCCTGATCTCTGTAGCTGAAGTAGGACGCGACCAACTTTGAACCGCCTCAACCTTCTGAGGATCCACCTTGATACCCTCTCCAGATACCACATGCCCCAAGAATGCCACGGAATCCAACCAGAACTCATACTTGGAGAACTTAGCATATAGCTTCTATTCTAGCAAAGTCTGGAGCACGACTCTCAAGTGCTACTCGTGCTCCCCCAAGCTACGTGAGTAAACCAAAATGTCATCAATGAAGACAATGACAAAGGAATCAATATACGGCCTGAACACCCTATTCATCAAGTCCATGAATGTTGCTGGGGCATTAGTCAAGCCAAAGGACATCACCAGGAACTCATAATGGCCATATCTCGTAGGAAAAGCAGTCTTCGGAACATCTAAAGCCCGAATCCTCAACTGATGATACCCCGATCTCAAATCAATCTTAGAAAACACAAGGGCACCGTGCAACTGTTCAAACAAATCAGTGATGCGCGGTAAAGGATACTTGTTCTTAATGGTGACCTTGTTGAACTGGCGGTAATCAATACACATCCGCATAGACACATCCTTCTTCTTCACAAATAGAACTGGAGCACCCCACGTCGATACACTTGGTCTGATGAACCCCTTAGCTAACAACTCCTCAAGTTGCTCCTTCAACTCCTTCAACTCTTTTGGAGCTATACGGTACTGAGGAATAGAAATAGGTTGGGTGCCTGGAGCTAAATCAATGCAGAAATCAATATCACGATCCGGAGGCATGCCCGGAAGATCCGAAGGAAATACCTCAGCAAACTCTCAAACAACTGGAACTGAATCAATCGTCGGAGACTCGACGGTGGTGTCCCGCACATAAGCAAAATAGGCCAGACAACCCTTCTCGACCATATGTCGAGCCTTCAAGAATGAAATAACCCGGCTGGCTGTACTAACTGAGGAACCTCTCCACTTCAGCCTAGGCGACTCGGGCATAGCTAAAGTAACAGTCTTGGCATGGAAATCTAGCACGGCATGATAAGGAGATAACCAATCCATGCCTAAAATAATCTCGAAATCAACTATGTCGAGCAATAAGAGATCCTCTCGAGTCTCGAACCCACAAAATGAAATCACACAGGACTGACAAATCGGTCTACAACCACAGAATCGCCCACGGAAATGGACACATAAATAGGAGAACCCAAGGACTCACGAGGGACATCTAGAAAATGAGCAAATAAGACCTAAACATAGGAATAAGTGGATCCTGGATCAAATAACATTGATGCCTCTCTACCACATATTGTAATAATACATGTGATCACGGCGTCTGAGGCCACTACATCTGATCTGGCCAGGATAGCATAGAATCTAGTTGGAGCACTGGAAGACTGACCTCCCCTGGAATGAATAACGGCCGGCTGAGCTCCCGCTGCCTGGTCTCCACCTCTGGGACGACCTCTACCAGTCTTCCCTCCACCTCTGGGTGGATGAACCGCCGGTGCTGAAAGTGTAGGTTGATAGCTCTACTGAAAGGCCTTGCCCCGAAGCCTGGGACAAGTCTTCCTCATATGGCCCGGATCCCCACACTCATAACATCTAACTGGTGGCACGGCCTGCTGCCCTGAAAAAGGAACCTAGACAGATAGGGGACGGTGAGAACTCTCAGGCATGGCACTGAAGTAAGGAATAGAAGACCCCTGATGACCGGAATACTAGCCTGAGGAACCCTGAATGGCTGGTGGGCGGTAGGAACTCTCTGGAATGGCGCTGAAATAGGGCCTCACTGGAGAACCACGGGGAGGTGGTGGAGGAGCTGAATATGGAGGCTTGCTAGGCTGGACTCTACCGAACTGACCTCTACCCCTGGCTGGGGCACCTCTGAAATCTCCTGAAAATCTAGCCCTCTTATCCTGCTGACCCTGATCTCTGCCTCTCGAACGATAACCCTCAATCCGGTGAGCTATCTCGACCACAAGCTGATAGGGAGTCCCCATCTCCACCTCTCGGGCCATGTTGGGCCTAATACCTGAGTGCAGCCCAGCTACAAATCTCCGAACTCTCTCAGCATCAGTAGGAAGTATCATAAGGGCATGACGAGACAACTAAGAAAACCTGGCCTCGCAGTCTGTCACTAACATCTGTCCCTGCTCCAGCTGCTCAAACTGATATCGCAGCTCTTCCCTCTCGGATGATGGAATATACCTGTCCAGGAACAGCTGAGTGAACTGCTCCTAAGTGATGGAAGGGGAACCTGGCAGTCTACCCAGGATATAGGGCTGCCACCATCTGCGGGACCTGCCCTCAAGCTGAAAAGTAGTGAAGTCCACTCCATGGGACTCCAGTATCCTCAAGTTGTGATGTCTGTCCCAACACCTATAAATAAAGTCATAGGCATCCTCGCCCTTCTCACCCCCGAAGATAGGAGGGTGCAATCGGGTCCATCTATCCAGTAACTTCTGCGGATCGCCGTCCGCAGCTGGTCTGAGCTCAGGTGTTGGTGGGCCCCACCCATGGGCAGTGTACCCGGGGTATGATGAACTACTGCTGCCTGACCTGCAGCCTGGGCGGTAGGAGTCTGGGCCCCCCTCCCGCTTGAGATGTGACCGGATCTGCCAAAAATAAACCGGCCTGGGACATGGTGAGCATGAACCGCATCATACGGCCCATGATCTCCTGGAATCCTGGCGCCGCCATAAAGTCTACTGGAGCAGGACCTGCTGAGAACACCTCACCCTGCTTCTCTATAGTAGGGTCCTCAGGTGGTGGTATGACTGGAATAGCTCGGGGACGCCCTCGTCCCCTACCTCGGGCCGGTTCCCTCCCCCGGACTATGCCATGGCCTCAAACAACGAGGGTAGCGGCCCCTCCTAGGTCTGGAATATTGGATACACGCGTCCTCACCATCTGTGAGAGAATAAAAAAATAAAATTTAGTAAACCATTGACTGCACGATAGAATAAAAATAAGGAGAGGTTTTCCTAACACCCTATAGCCTTTTGTAGATAAGTACAAACGTCTCCATACCGATCCGCAAGACTCTACTAAGTTTGCCCGTGACTTGTGAGACCTACGTGAACCTAGTGCTCTGATACCATGTTGTCACGACCCAAAAATAATAACTCAGGTCATGATGGCGCCCAACACCGGGGTCAGTCAAGCCCACACTTAAATTACTAATGATTCCTCCCATGCTTGGTTAATACATCCCAATACGTGCCAAGTTTTAAAGTTCAAAACATTTATTAAAAAAAAAAAAATAGCAAGCCATTTTTACCAAAAGCAGTCAAAAAGAGGAATGAGCCAATGTATATATATATATATATATATATATATATATATATATATATAT
>ML402614.1:0-40051 GCA_005239525.1 Nicotiana knightiana | reverse complement strand
ATACAGCACATAATAGGCTGGAAGCGTACGACCGAAACTTCGCGAAAATAAATGTGCACTGCCGAGGGTAGAACGGCTCGAACCATAGATGCATCTATTACCCCGCTCGTGATACGAACGTGTGACGCGGTTGACATAATAGTAGGGCTATTCCGCTCATGAATTATACATGTGACGCGGTGCCGCATACATACATAAAACTATTAATTTTTAAGGAATTAACAGAGATTATTCTTTAAGGCAAGAACTTAAATAAGCCATCATGGAACACAACTTCCTAATATTCTCATGCCAAATCAAGGATAATAAGCAACTCAAAATACGTTTAGGAATACACGTAAGGAACATATAAGCATGGTCGTGAGTCCTAGAACTACCCAACATAACATAGTAGTAGCTACGCACGGACTCTCGTCACTTCGTGCATGCGTAGCCCCCGCAAATAAGGACATGCAATTATTTATAATCACCTATGGGGAAAATTTCCTCTTGCAAGGTTAGAAAGGAGACTCACCTCATGACGAATCTACTCCCCGGACCAAGAACGTGCCCCGAAACTCCGAACTCTACACCCGAGGACTCGAAACTAGCCAAATGTTATACAAATTCATCAATTCATGCTCAAAGTATGGAAATCCTCCTACTACTAAGTAAAATTCGCCATTCTTGAAGAAATCCTAAAATCCAAGCTCGGGCCCGCATGCTCGGATTCTAAAAATACTCGAAGGGAATACTCACCCATAGCCTAAGGATCATTAATATATGATTTTTACTTGCTTTAATAGCTAATTCATGGGTAAATTTTCAAATTATCGAAAGCCCTAGGTTACTACCCAACTCTTGATTTTTCACTAATTAGGTGATTAAATTCAACTAGGAATTCATGCATTAACAAGTCTTGAGATGAAATTTACTTACCTTCTAGGGGTTGGGTCGTGGAGCCTTTTTCCCAAGCTCTCAAAGTGTNTATATATATATATATATACAGACCCGCAAACCAAATAACGACTACGTGTGTGCCAGGAACTAGTGTCACAAGTCATACGGGCATACTAACAGAATATACAAAACATAATATGCAATCCCACTGTCTGAAATAAATAGACAGGAAATAAGCAAAAGAAAACTCCATGGTGTTGCCGAGGATCGTCAATAGAATCAGCTCACTGTGAAGTCGGGTCCAACTAAGATAAGAATTGAGCTCCGGTCAGATAACCAGATGCACCAACCTCAGAATCTGTACAATTAAGTACAGAAGTGCAGCATGAGTACATAAAATAAATATGTACCCAGTGAGTGTCCCGCCTAACCTCGAAGAGGTAGTGACGAGAGGTAGACGTGATACTTATTAGGGTCAACATTTCTAAATAACATGATTTAATAGGAACTAGGCAGACATAACAGTCATAGAAATCACAAAGATATAAATTATCAAGTATAGTTGTATTTACCTTTGCATGTCAAATTTCACTAGCACATAATGTACTAAATTCCCTTATTAACATGAACCAGTTTATACAATTACAACAAAACCCCAGTAAATCATACAGCACATAATAGGCTGGAAGCGTACGACCGAAACTTCGCGAAAATAAATGTGCACTGCCGAGGGTAGAACGGCTCGAACCATAGATGCATCTATTACCCCGCTCGTGATACGAACGTGTGACGCGGTTGACATAATAGTAGGGCTATTCCGCTCATGAATTATACATGTGACGCGGTGCCGCATACATACATAAAACTATTAATTTTTAAGGAATTAACAGAGATTATTCTTTAAGGCAAGAACTTAAATAAGCCATCATGGAACACAACTTCCTAATATTCTCATGCCAAATCAAGGATAATAAGCAACTCAAAATACGTTTAGGAATACACGTAAGGAACATATAAGCATGGTCGTGAGTCCTAGAACTACCCAACATAACATAGTAGTAGCTACGCACGGACTCTCGTCACTTCGTGCATGCGTAGCCCCCGCAAATAAGGACATGCAATTATTTATAATCACCTATGGGGAAAATTTCCTCTTGCAAGGTTAGAAAGGAGACTCACCTCATGACGAATCTACTCCCCGGACCAAGAACGTGCCCCGAAACTCCGAACTCTACACCCGAGGACTCGAAACTAGCCAAATGTTATACAAATTCATCAATTCATGCTCAAAGTATGGAAATCCTCCTACTACTAAGTAAAATTCGCCATTCTTGAAGAAATCCTAAAATCCAAGCTCGGGCCCGCATGCTCGGATTCTAAAAATACTCGAAGGGAATACTCACCCATAGCCTAAGGATCATTAATATATGATTTTTACTTGCTTTAATAGCTAATTCATGGGTAAATTTTCAAATTATCGAAAGCCCTAGGTTACTACCCAACTCTTGATTTTTCACTAATTAGGTGATTAAATTCAACTAGGAATTCATGCATTAACAAGTCTTGAGATGAAATTTACTTACCTTCTAGGGGTTGGGTCGTGGAGCCTTTTTCCCAAGCTCTCAAAGTGTTTAATGGAGGAAAGAGTGAAGAAAATAATGAAGAATCCCGTATCTAAGAAACACATTGTCTGACAGTGTTTCCGCACTTGCGGTTCGAGGACCACACTTGCGGAAATGGACGAGGAAGCCTGGGCCCGCAGCTGCAGAGTGGAGACCGCACCTGCGGCTCCGCTCCTGCAGATCTTTTTCCGCATCTGCGAGAAATGGCCTGCCCGCTGGGGGTCGCACCTATGAGGCTGGGACCGGAGGGGCGGTCCCGCACGTGCGACTAGGCAATCGCACCTGCGGTCAACACCAGAACAGGTGCACCAGCAGCTATTTCAGCTGGTTTTGGCCTCGTGTGGTGTCTGGGAGGCACCTGGGCCAATCCGATCCCCCATCCAAATATACCAACAAGTCCTAAATCATAACACGGACTCGCTCGAGCCTTCGAAACACCCAAAACAATGCTAAAACTCAAAATCACACCTCAAGACCCCTAGAACCAAACTTAGGAACTTTAATTTTTCTTGACTTCGCTAACAACGCACCGAATCGACCGATACTACTCGGAATGACACCACATTTTGCAGGCAAGTCATAAATGACATAACGGAACTATTCCCTCGATAACACAAAAACACGTCCCAAACCACAATAGGAACTTTAGGAACTTCTTATTTCAATATTGGGCGCCGAAACGCTCCCGGGTCATCAGAAACCCATTCCAAACATATGCCCAGGTCTGAAATCATCATACAAAGCTACCAGAATCGTCGAAACTCGATTCCGAGGTCGTTTACCCAAAATGTTGGCCAAAGTCANCCACCCAACCTCCCCCAAGTCATAAATCACAATAAAATGCTATGAAAAGTTTCATTTAGGGGAACGGGGTCCCATAACGCAAAACGACCGGTCGGGTCGTTACATAAATAGCATACAAATGCTTGAAAATGACAGAGTGGTTGCATAATGTGTAATATATTAAAAGGTTTTGGCCATAACTTATTCCAATCATTCCATGTGTTGTATAATATACTATTGCTACATTAAGTGTAGTCAATAATCTTATATGCCATAGAAAGTTGAGACGTATTATTCTATGATATAAGGAAGTTCGTATTGAATTGTCATGGCAATAAAATGAGTTTTAGGATAATATCCATGACTATGCATTGCACTATAATAAGTATATTGCGGTTATTGAGGGGTATAGTGATGCAAATTGGATCACCGAATCAACCTAAACTAAATTCACAAGTAGATCTGTTTTTGCAATCAGTAGAGGAGCAGTGTCTTGGAAATCAATCAAACAAATGTGCATTGCCACACTACAATGGAGGTTGAGTTTATAGCCTTAGACAAGGCCGGTGAAGAAATCGAATGGCTCTAGAATTTATTCAAGAAATTCCATCTTATTCCAAAATATTGGCACATATGTGCATACATTGCAATGGTAAAGTGGCAATAGGAAGGACTGGGAGCGTTATGTATAACGGAAAATCTCGTCATATACGACGAATTCATATAACCGTTAGACAACCATTCTCTAAGGGAACTATCATAATTGACTACGTGAAGTCAGGCGATAAAGTGTTGGATCCACTAAAAAAGGCCTAACGATAGAGGTATTTGAGATATCATCAAAGGGAATGAGACTATGGACGAGTACAAGTCATTGTGACGGTAACTCTACCTAGAAGACTGGAGATCCAAGAACTAGATTCAAGGAGATCAAAGAAAGTCATTAATGACAGTTCAACATTAATTTTGGTCCATTCTCATGATGAGACAATGTTAAGTATAAAGGATAAAGCGTTAAGGCTTTTGAATAATTTTTAAGTTTGATACGAGGTATATCAAATAGTGTATCTATGGGATAACACGTTTAGAAATCACCTATGTAAGTGTGAACTGTAAGTCGCTTCAAGGAGGATTCTGTAAGGCCAGTTTTCTTTGCACTTATGAAACAAGGCGATGTTCATGGCTGAAATGAACACAACAATTAGAACCAAAAACGGTTAAGGATTGATTGTGTGACTTATGGTTATCTAGGTATACGCCAAAGTTCGACGGTTCAAAGATATCAAATCTACCGATTGACCGAGTATATCCGACATAAGTTCACAACGGAAAGTTCAAAGGAAAACCTACTTATCCAGATGTGATTAATCTTTTTTTGCGAATCACACAATTGTTTATGCATATTTTTATAAATATGGCCATTCCCCATTCACGTGGGAGATTATTGGGTTTTTTCTAAAGGGTGTGAAAGGTAAATGGAAAAGGCACCTTTTGAATTGCACCTTTTTATCTCGCCCTTTCATTGTCTATAAATTTATAGGCTTACCCTCATTTTTTATACATGAAAAATCTAAAAATTTCTTCCTTCTTCTCTACATTATTGCATTCTTTTTCCAAATAAACAAAGTGTCAAGTGTGATTTGCTCTGTTTGTTGAGTTCGCTGAAGTTTTGTGATTTTGAATGCCAATATTATAGAATAGTTTTTCCGTTCTATCCTGGGAGGAATTAATCCATAACTTTGGGCAACAGTGAAGGTATTAAATTCCTTAAGGACACACAAGAAACTTGTGGGCTCGAAATTATTTTAAGATTTGTTTATTGAACTATTTTTCTTTTTTCCTCTGATTTTATGATTTCGAACACAGGAATACTAACAGTAAATCACCAAAAAAGCTCTCTACAAATCAAAAATCGTATTTATTTCTTATACAAGTCTTGAAGGTTATTAATATATTTTTTAACCATTCTTTCGACAAAGTGATTGCTACACTATTGTTCGCGAGAGAAAAGAAAGTATTGAGGTGAGGAAATGAGGAATAGATCTAACTAAGGATGGTTTCTCATCTCCATTCAGTCAGTGATAGTCCCGTGGGATTTTATTCAAACACGGTACAAAACAAAAAATATTATTATATGTTAATGTGCCTATAAAATCAAGTTGGAGGGGAGTAAAACCCCGAACCTTGAAAGAAGAGGTCTATGTATTTACTTTTCTCTTCCTTCTTTCTACTTCTAGTTAAAGAAGACTGTACTTTCTTTTTAAAACTCCACATTGATAAACCTTTTCAGAAGATGGACTCCACTGATGATGACCATATGGTTGAGCAAGAGGAAGATCTACTCAACAGGACCACAAACAATCATCGAGAATTAACTGAAAATAAAGTAAGCTTTCGAGATAATTAATAGATAATTGTTTTATGCCAGTAGACAGCATTCAACACGACTTCACCCACTTCAATATAGAATATGAACATGAAAACCCAACACAACACCCTTATTTTATTCCAATCTCCTCAACCAAAAAAAAAAATCAAACTATACACACCTTGACGACAAGCAGTCATAACTAAACTAGTTGGTAAGAGAATATGGTCTATATTTCTTAGAAACAAACTCAAAGCACTATGGAACCTAAATGAGGATCTAAACTTGATAGATTTTAGTGACGACTACTACCTAATCAAATTCACTAACACTGAAAATTATGTTAAAGTCATACATCAAGGTCCTTAGTTCATACGATAACAATTCCTCTCAGTTAGAAAATGGGAACCTCGATTCAAACCCACACAGGATTCGATGCCCTTCTCCAATATGTGGATCCGGCTACCAGAACTACCAACAGAATATTATGATTCTATAATTTTACAAAAAATTGATAGTCAAATTAGATCAATCCTAAAAATAGATAATTGCACAAGGAACACAAGCAGGGGAAGATACGCAAGGCTATGCATATTGGTTCAATTGGGAAACCAGTACCCAAGGACATACTCATTAGCAAATATCTCCAAAAAATACATTATGAAAGCACAACACCACTATGCCAGAGTTGTGGATGCTTGGGACATATACTCTACTACTGCAAAAAATCCGCCAACATAGACCCAGGTACGTCTACTGTCTCTAATGAAAATAAAAAACAAAAAAAGGAAGAAAGAATAGAAAATGAAAAAAAATGAAAAAATAGAAAATTCAAAAAAAGAAAAAGATCATTCAAAAATCGAAAAAGAAAAAATAGATAAGGGGAAAACCATTGACTCTCATGAAGGTCCTTGGACGAGTGTAGTTATTCCAAAATATGACATAAGACAAAATACCACCTCACCTCCTAAACCCAATACTCCTTCACCACATATTCATAATAGTTTCTCAAATTAAGCAAATACTTGTGATGGTGAGATAATATTCACAAATAAGCCAAATTTAGTAAACATGGCTACTATACTACCCATGTACAAAGACAACATCAACCCCACCCCTTCTGCAAACGTGGAACTACCCAATACACATAACAAATTTATCAACACTGGTACTACACAATCTTCTCAAACCAATCCTAAATTAACACAATCCAAAAGAACTACCCTATCACCTTATAAAACTACAAACTTCCCTACACCTATAATTCATTCTCTAAGAAAAACAATTCTACCACGTATGACAACATCAATCATACCCTCAAACATTCCACATCAACTAACCATTCCACCTCAAACAAACATCCCTTCAGCCCTAAACCAAACATCTACAACATCCTTAGTTACTCTGTGATGACCCAAAAGGTCATCTTGTGTAAATTTAGCTAAAATTGTGTTCTGAAACCCCGAAAGCCTCCGTTAATTACCTCGATATACGTACGTAGCCCGGGCGCGTAGCCGAGAAACCTTTATGTGGAAATGTGTTAAACATTTGAATTTATGATAATTAATTGAATAAAGTTGACTTTGGTCAACATTTCTGGTAAACGGACCCGGACCCGTGATTTGACGGTCCCGGAGAGTCCGTAGGAAAATATGGGACCTGGGCTTATGCCTGGAATCGAATTTCGAGATCCCAAATACGAGAAATGAATTTTTTAAAGAAAATTATTTTCTAAAAATAATAAAGACTTTTGATAATGAACGTTGATGTGAAATCTGTGTTAACGGGATCATATTATGGTTCCGGATCCTGGAAGAGGTTCAATATGTGTTATGTGAGTTATCTATAAAATTTGGTAAGAAACGGACTTGGATTGACGTGTTTCGGATCAAAATTGGAAAATTTAGAAGCTTATGAAGTTTGATAAAATTCTATAGATTCTTGGAGTTTAATTCATTGTTTTTTATGTTATTTTGGTGATTTTATTACTTGAATAAGTCCGTAGGATAATTTTGAAGTCGTGTGTATATTTGGTTATGAGTCCCGAGGGCTCGGGGGAGTTCTAGGTTGGTGTCGGGGTGCTAAACTTAGGAAATTTCTGGTGTTTTAGGTTGTATATGGTGTTCAACTTTTCCTTCTTTGCGATCGCGGTGTAGTGCACGCGATCGCGATGTGCAATTGGGCGGGGTGGCTGATTTTCTCTGCGCAATCGCAAGGGGCTGGGTGCGAACGTGGAGCTTTAGGGTTTAATCTCTACGCGAACACAACCCTACGTCCGCGATCGCATAAGTCTCTTGTGGGGTTGGGGGCTGGGTAGCAATTGTTCAGTGCGACCACTAGCCTTAGGACGCGATCGTGTAGGTCCGTTTCCCGTCCTCTCTGCGATCGCATACTTCGTCTCGCGATCGCGTAAGTCAATAACCCAGTACCCTCCGCGATCGCACGGCACTTGTCGCGATCGCGGAGGCTATTTTCATCCAGTCAATTCAAAAGCCTAAAAACAGAATAGTTACCGGATTAAACCCATTTTTTTTCAAACTTCTTCTTCTCCACTCTTCTTGGGCGATCCTTGGGAGATCTTTCCTCCATAGCTTCATAGGTAAGTGTTCTTAACTTTATTTCCTTTCATTTTTCTTCATCAAGCACTAGATTCTAGGCCTAAAAGCATGAAATCAAGGGTAGAAATTGGGGGTTTTGGGTAGAGTTTGGGATTTTTCAGTTTTTGGGAATTTAACCTCGTTTTGGGGTCAGATTTCAAAACAAATTGTATATTCGGGATCGTGGGGGATGGGTGATCGGATTTTGGTCTGAACCTCGTGTTTGGACCAAGCGGGCCCGGGTTCGAATTTTGGTATTTTTGGAAGAATGATGGGAAATGTATAATTAGACTTTGGGATTGAATTATTGAGTCATTATTACTATTATTTAGTCGATTATACTTAGATACTATCATTTCGGAGTTGAATTCAAGAGAGAAAGCAGTGCTAGAGGCTTGATTTTGCATTTTCTTGGAGCCGAGGTAAGGGTTTGGCCTAACTTTAGTAAGGGAATAGGTTTTGAGTCGTATGTGCTACTTGTGTTATCATGCTCAATGTATATGTGAGGTGACAAGTATTTATGCATTGTTTGTCAAGCATGCCCGTGAGTCTAATTGGTGAATTACCTGTTATTATTCTGATATTTATTATGCTTTGAAGTGGTTTCCTTTATAAAGTTGTTGAATTTCTGAGAATATCTGTTTAAGTACTTGTGATATGATACTTCAGTCGAGAACTCGATTCATTATGTTATGTACTTGTAAGAGATTGGTTATAGTTGAGTCCCTTGTCGTGCATTGTTATTATTTTGGTTGATGTCTTCCCATTGCTGAGTGGTTTTGAAGTGAATTTCATATTGTTAAATTCCTTCCCAAGTTGCTAATTGTTTGCTGATTTGGGCGAGGAAGAGTGTAAAGCACGAAGGGTGATGTCGTGTATTCATCTCATTCATTTCATACATTGCATAGTGAGGAAGAGAGTAAAATCACGAAGGGCGATGTCGTGCCACGATTTATATTGCTTTATCTACACATTTCATAGTGAGGAAGAGAGTAAAAGCACGAAAGGTGATGCCGTGCCATTATTTATTTTGCTTTCATTTATACATTGCATTGTGAGGAAGAGAGTAAAAGCACGAAGGGTGATGTCGTGCCATTATTTATATTGCTTTCATTTATACATAGCATTGTGAGAACGAGAGTAAAAGCACGAAGGGTGATGTCGTGCCATTATTTATATTGCTTTCATTTATACATAGCATTGTGAGAACGAGAGTAAAAGCACGAAGGGTGATGTCGTGCCATTATTTATATTGCTTTCATTTACGCATTGCATTGTGAGAATGAGAGTAAAAGCACAAAAGGTGATGTCGTGTACATTTGTTTGAGTTACTATTTTCCTGTTGTCTTGGCTCGTTTTCATTATTGTTGTTCAGTTATTCGTATTTTCTTCTCACTTGTTACCCCATTACTTTTCCTTGTATTATCGTGCTTAATTGCTTATTCCTTGCTACCTTCTTTGGTATATGTTATTGAACTGTACAGGTAAATTTTTGTTGTTGTGTCTAGCCTCGTCACTATTTTGCCGAGGTTAGGCTCGACACTTACTCAGTACATGGGTTCGGTTGTACTGATGCTACACCTGCACTTCTTTATGTTGTGCAGATCACGCAATCAGACCCGGTGGACATCGTTAGAGGGAGTATCCTTCAGTCCAATTCAGACGACACCGAGGTAGTTCCGCAGGCGTTCGTGGATCTCGGCGTCACTGTCTATCTTTCATTCTATCATCTATGTGTTTTCAGACAGATATATCATTTTATTTCAAACTGTTGTCTTTAGCTAAATCTTAGACTGGTTCGTGCGGTTGTGACTCCATTTCTGGGTTTAGTACTTAAAGGGATTTCTTCGTTATTGGCTATTATTATTTAGATTTGTTAAGATTCCGCATTTTATCTCAATTATCTAGTCAGTGTTTATTACTTTCACTTGTTAATAAATCAATTCAGTTAACACGTTGGCTTGTCTAGCGGGTGGAACGTTAGGCTCCATCACAGCCGGAAGGTGAGATTTCGGGTCGTGACAAGTTGGTATCATAGCACAAGGTTGCTTAGGTCTCACAACTCACGGACAAACCTGGTAGAGTCTGAGGGATCGGTACGGAGACGTCTGTACTATCCCCCAGAAGCTGAAAAGTTAGGAATAACTTCACCTTTCTTCTTCTCTGTCGTGCGATTTGAATTCTAAATGCTTATTGAGTTTCGTTTCTATTCTCTCGTAAATGGCGAGAACGCGTGCTTCCTCATCTACCGATCAGCAGCCCGATTCTCCTGTTGCAGCTCCTATGAGGGGCCGAGGATGTGGCCGAGGCCGTACTAGAGGCCGAGGCATAGGCAGGGGCAGGGCTCAGCCCAGAGCAGCAGCCCCAGTGGAGGACCCACAAGTAGACTTTTCCAGTGAGGTTCCTACTCAGACAGTCCCAGTGGGACCAGCTCAGATCCCGGAGGGGTTCATTGCCACCCCTGTGCTTCAGGACGCTCTAGTCCGCTTAGTGGGACTCATGGAGAGTGTGGCTCAGGCCGGTCTTCTTCCTACTGCACCAACCGTTTCTCAGGCTGGGGGAGGGACTCAGACTCCTTCTATTCGCACACCAGAGCAGCTAGATCCTCAGTTTCAGACTTCGGCACCTCTGATGGCCGGAGTAGCTCAGCCGGGCATTGTGGCACCGATAGTTGAGGGAGCAGCTATGTCAGCAGATGCTTTATGGAGATTGGATAGATTCACCAATTTATTCACTACTACATTTACTGGTGCACCATCAGAGGATCCCCAGGATTATTTGGACAGTTGTCATGAGGTTCTTCGGAACATGGGCATAGTAGAGTCCAATGGAGTTGATTTTGCTACTTTTCGTCTTTCGGGTTCTGCCAGGACTTGGTGGAGAGTATTGCTTGACCAGGCCAGTTGGGTCTGCACCATTGACTTGGGTTCAGTTTTCTGAGTTATTCTTGGGGAAGTTCCTTCCAGTTACTCAGAGGAAGGATCTTCAGAGATAGTTTGAGCGCCTCCAGCAGGGATCTATGTCTGTCACTCAGTAGGAGACCAGGTTCATCACTCTAGCTCGGCATTCTATTATGATACTCCCTATTGATCATGAGAGAGTGAGGAGGTTTATTGAGGGTTTAACTCTGCCATCAGACTTCAGATGGCCAGGGAGTCAGGTACTGATATTTCAGTCCAGGATGCGGCCAATGTGGCCAGGAGGATTGAGATGATTTTGTCACAGGGTGGTGCTCAGGGGGCTGACAAGAGGCCTCGTCACTTCATTCGATTCAGTGGAGCCTCATCTGGGGGAAAGGATTCTTTCGGCAGAGGTCATCCTCCCAGACCCTATCAGTCGGCACTTCAGGTATTTCACAGTGCACCACCAGCTCCTATTAGTGCACAACCAGCACCTATCAGTGCACCACCACTTCAGAGCTACCAAGGTGGTTATCAGGGTCGACAGGGCCAGTTCCAGAGTCAGCAGCCACAGCAGCAGAAGCCTTGTTATTCTTGTGGTGTTTTGGGGCACATTGCCATGTATTGCCCCCGGGCTTCTGGTAGTTCTCAGTATCAGAGTTCCCGTGCCATGGTCCCAGCATCAGGTGCACCCTCACCCCCTCAGCCAGCTAGGGGTGGAGGTCGTGGTGCCAGAGGTAGAGGTCAGACTCATAGAGGTGGAGGGCAGGCCACGAGAGGTAGAGGTCAGCCCATAGCAGGTAGACCCAGGGATGTGCAGGTTGGAGGGGCTCAGCCTCGGTGCTATGCTTTTCCTTCCAGGCCTGATGCTGAGGCTTCTTATGCAGTTATTATAGGTACGGTTTCAGTTTGCATCCGAGAGGCTTCGGTGTTATTTGATCCGGGTTCTACATTCTCCTATGTGTCTTCATATTTTGCCCCTTATTTGAGTATGCCCCGTGATTCCTTGAGTACTGATGTGCATGTGTCTACACCGGTGGGTGATTCTATAGTGGTAGATCGAGTCTACCGTGCTTGCTTAGTAGTTATTGGTGGTCTGGAGACTCAGGTTGATCTTTTTCTTCTTGATATGGTTGACTTTGATGTTATATTGGGGATGGATTGGTTATCCCCCTATTATGCTATTCTGGACTGTCATGCCAAGACAGTGACCTTGGCCTTGCCAGGGGTACCTCATTTGGAGTGGAGAGGGACTCCTAGTCATTCTTCTAGTAGATTTATTTCTTATATTAAGGCTCGACACATGGTCGAGAAGGGATGTTTAGCCTATCTGGCCTATGTTCGTGATTCTAGCCCCGAGGTTCCTTCCCTGGAGTCTGTGCCCGTGGTTCGCGAGTTTCCAGAGGTATTCCCTGCTGACCTACCGGGTATGCCACCCGACAGGGATATTGATTTTTGTATTGAGGTAGCTCAGGGAACTCAGCCTATTTCTACTCCGTCGTATCGTATGGCCCCGCCAGAGTTGAAGGAATTGAAGGAGCATTTGTAGGATTTTTTGGATAAAGGCTTCATTAGGACTAGTGTTTCTCCTTGGGGCGCTCCAGTATTGTTTGTCAAGAAGAAAGATGGCTCGATGAGGATGTGTATTGACTACCGGCAGTTGAATAAGGTTACTATTAAGAACAAGTATCCTTTGTCGAGGATTGATGATCTTTTTGACCAGCTTCAGGGTGCTATAGTGTTCTCCAAGATATACTTGAGATCTGGTTACCATCAGCTGAGGATTAGGGCTTCTGATGTCCCTAAGACAGACTTTCGCACTCGTTATGGGCACTATGAGTTTTTGGTGATGTCTTTTGGGCTGACTAATGCCCCTGTTGCATTCATGGAGTTGATGAACCGAGTGTTCAGGCCTTATTTGGACTAGTTAGTTATTGTTTTCATTGATGATATATTGATATACTCTCGCAGCCGAGAGGAGCATGATCAGCACCTTAGAGTCGTCCTCCAGACTCTGAGGGATAGTCAGTTGTATGCTAAATTCTCCAAGTGTGAGTTTTGGTTGAGTTCAGTTGCATTTCTAGGCCATGTGGTTTCATCAAAGGGTATTCAAGTGGATCCCAAGAAGATTTCAGCAGTCAGAGATTGGCCTAGGCCCACTTCGGCTACAGAGATTCGGAGCTTCTTGGGCTTAGCAGGGTATTATTGCTGATTTGTGGAGGGATTTTAATCTATCGCAGCCCCGATGACCAGGTTGACTCAGAAGAATGCTCAGTTCAGGTGGTCTAATGAGTGTGAGGTGAGCTTTCAGAAGCTCAAGATAGCCTTGACCACGGCACCAGTGTTAGTTTTGCCCACAGGGTTAGGACCGTATACCGTGTATTGGGATGCTTCACGGGTTGGGCTTGGTGCAGTGTTGATGCAGGATGGAAAGGTTATAGCCTATGTTTTTGGTCAGTTGAATATTCACGAGAAGAACTATCCAGTTCATGGGTTGGAGCTTGCAGGTATTGTTCATGCATTGAAGATTTGGAGGCACTATCTGTATGGGGTGCCATGTGAGGTGTTCATGGACCATAATAGCTTGCAGTATCTGTTCAGACAAAAGGAGTTGAACATGAGGCAGAGGAGATAGTTAGATTTGCTGAAGGATTATGATATTACCATTTTTTATCATACGGGGAAAGCCAATATGGTGGCCGATACCTTGAGTCGGAAGTCAGTCAGTATGGGCAGTCTAGCTTATTTATCAGTCGGGGAGAGACCTCTTGCATTGGATGTTCAGGCTTTAGCCAACCGATTTGTGAGGTTGGAGGTTTCTGAGAATGGTAATGTGTTGGCCCATACTGTGGCCCGTTCTTTATTGTATGATCGTATTCGGGCCAGGAAGTATGATGATCGTTGTCTATGTACTCTTAAAGATACGGTTCGGCACGGAGGTGCCAAGCAGGTCACAGTGGATGATGAGGGAGTTCTGAGGATGCAGGGTCATAGTTGATTCTTCAGGAGGCCCATAGTTCCCGGTATTCCATCCATCCGGGAACCGCAAAGATGTACCAGGACTTGCGGCAGCACTATTGGTGGCGGAGGATAAAGAAGGATATTGTAGCTTATGTAGCTCGGTGCTTGAGCTGTCAGCAGGTTAAGTACGAGCACTAGAGACCCGGTGGTTTGATGCAGCAGATTCAGCTTCCCGAGTGGAAGTGGGAGCGTATCACAATGGACTTTGTAGTTGGACTCCCACGGACTCATAGGATGTTTGATGCAGTATGGGTTGTGGTGGATAGATTGACCAAGTCAGCGCACTTCATCCCAGTATCAGTTTCCTATTCAGTAGAGAAGTTGGCACAAATCTATATGAGAGAGATTGTTAGACTGCATGGTGTGACCATATCCATTATATCAGACCGAGATACTCAGTTTACCTCCCAATTCTGGAGAGTTTTTCAGCTAGAGTTGGGCACACAAATTAATTTGAGCACAGCACTTCATCCTCAAATGGACGGATAGTCCGAGCGTACTATTCAGATTTTGGAGGATATATTGCGGTCTTGTGTCATTGACTTTGGTGGTTCATGGGACCAGTTCTTGCCTTTAGCTGAGTTTGCCTACAACAACAGTTATCAGTCGAGCATTCAGATGACTCAGTATGAGGCGTTGTATGGTAGACGGTGTCGGTCTCCTGTCGGATGGTTTGAGCCGGGAGAGGCTAGATTGTTGAGTTCTGAGTAAGTCCAGGATGCCTTGGACAAGGTGAAGATTATTCAGGATAGACTTCGTACAGCTTAGTCTAGGAAAAAGAGTTATGCGGATCGCAGAGTTCGAGATTTCACCTTTATGGTAGAGGACCGGGTATTTCTTCGAGTGTCACCCGTGAAGGGCGTGATGAGGTTTGGGAAGAAGGGCAAGTTGAGCCCTAGGTACTTTGGTCCATTTGAGATTCTAGATAAGGTAGGAGAGGTGGCCTACAGACTTGCCTTACCACCTAGTTCGTCAGCCGTGCATCCGATATTTCATGTATCTATGCTCCGAATGTATATTACGGATCCATCTCATGTACTTGACTTCAGTGGTCTCCAGATGGACAAGGATTTATCTTATGAGGAGGAGTCAGTAGCCATATTAGAGTGACAGGTGCGACGGTTGAGATCGAAGAGTTATCCTTCGGTTCGTGTTCAATGGAGAGGCCAGCCTACTGAGGCAGCTACTTGGGAGTCCGAGTCCGATATGCAGAGCCGACATCCCCACCTTTTCCCCGATTTAGGTACCTTTCTATGTCCGTTCGAGGACGAACGGTTGTTTTAGAGTGGAGTTTGTGATGACCCAAAAGGTCATCCGGTGTAAATTTAGCTAAAACTGTGTTCTGAGTCCCTGAAAGCCTCCGTTAATCACCTCGATGTACGTGCATAGCCCGGGCACGTAGTTGGGAAGCCTTTATGTGGAAATGTGTTAAACAGTTGAATTTATGATAATTAATTGAATAAAGTTGACTTTGGTCAACATTTTTGGTAAAAGGACCCGGACCGGTGATTTGACGGTCCTAGAGGGTCCGTAGGAAAATATGGGACCTGGGCGTATGCCCGGAATCGAATTCCGAGGTTCCAAGTTTGAGAAATAAATTTTTTAAAGAAAATTGTTTTCTGAAAATAATAAAGACTTTTGATAATGAACTTTGATGTGAAATTTGTGTTACCGGACCCGTATTATGGTTCCGGAGCCCGTAACAGATTCAATATGTGTTATGTGAGTTATCTGTAAAATTTGGTAAGAAACGAACTTGGCTTGACGTGTTTCGGATCAAAATTGGAAAATTTAGAAGTTTATGAAGTTTGAGAAAATTCTATAGATTCTTGGAGTTTAATTCATTGTTTATGATATTATTTTGGTGGTTTTATTACTTGAATAAGTCCGTAGGATTATTTTTAAGTCGTGTGTATATTTGGTTTTGAGTCCCGAGGGTTCGAGGGAGTTCTAGGTTGGTGTCGGGGTGCTAAACTTAGGAAATTTCTGGTGTTTTAGGTTGTATCTGGTTTCCAGCTTTTCCTTCTCTGCGATCGCGGTGTAGTGCACGCGATCACGATGTGCAATTGGGTGGGGTGGCTGATTTTCTCTGCGCGATCGCAAGGAGATAGATGCGAACGCGGAGCTTTGGGGTTTAAGCTCTACGCGAACGCAACCCTACGTTCACGATCGCATAAGTCTCCTGTGGGGTTGGGGGCTGGGCAGCTATTCTTCAGTGCGACCGCTGGCCTTAGGACGCGATCGCGTAGGTCCGTGTCCCGTCCTCTCTGCGATCACATACTTCGTCTCGTGATCGCGTAAGTCAATAACCCAGTACCCTCAGCGATCGCAGGGCACTTGTCGCGATCGCGGAGGCTATTTCGTACAGTCAATTCAATGGCCTAAAAACATAATAGTTACAGGATTAACCCCATTTTTTTCCAAACTTCTTCTTCTCCACTCTTCTTGGGCGATCCTTGGGAGATCTTTCCTCCATAGCTTCATAGGTAAGTGTTCTTAACTTCATTTCCTTTCATTTTTCTTCATCAAGCACTAGATTCTAGGCCTAAAAGCATGAAATCAAGGGTAGAAATTGAGGGTTTTGGGTAGAGTTAGGGCTTTGCCAATTTTTGGGAATTCAACCTCGTTTTGGGGTCAGATTTCAAAACAAATTGTATATTCGGGATCTTGGGGGAATGGGTGATCGGAGCTTGGTCCGAACCTCGTGTTTGGACCAAGCGGGCCCGGGGTCGAATTTTGGTATTTTTGGAAGAATGATGGGAAATGTATAATTAGACTTTGGGATTGAATTATTGAGTCATTATTAATATTATTGAGTCGATTATGCTTAGATACTATCGTTTCGGAGTTGGATTCGAGAGGAAAAGCAGTGCTAGAGGCTTGATTTTGCATTTTTTTGGAGTCGAGGTAAGTGTTTGGCCTAACTTTAGTGAGTGAATAGGTGTTGAGTCGTATGTGCTACTTGTGTTATCATGTTCAATATATATGTGAGGTGATGAGTACCTACGCATTGTTTTTCAAGCATGCCCGTGAGTCTAATTGGTGAATTACCTGTTATTATTCCGATATTTATTGTGCTTTGAAGTGGTTTCCTTTATAAAGTTGTTGAATTGCTGAGAATATCTGTTTAAGTACTTGTGATATGGTACTTCAGTCGAGTACTCAATTCATTACGTTATGTACTTGTAAGAGATTGGTTATAGCTGAGTCCCTTGCCGGGCATTGTTATTATTTAGGTTGATGTCTTCTCCTTGCTGGGTGGTTTTTTAAGTGAATTTCATATTGTTAAATTCCTTGCCAAGTTGTTAATTGTTTGCTGATTTTGGCGAGGAAGAGTGTAAAGCATGAAGGGTGATGCCGTGTATTCATCTCATTCATTTCATACATTTCATAGTGAGGAAGAGAGTAAAAGCACGAAGGGTGATGCCGTGCCACGATTTATATTGCTTTATCTACACATTGCATAGTGAGGAAGAGAGTAAAAGTACGAAGGGTGATGCCGTGCCATTATTTATATTGCTTTCATTTATACATTTCATTGTGAGGACGAGAGTAAAAGAACGAAGAGTGATGCCGTGCCATTATTTATATTGCTTTCATTTATACATTACATTGTGAGGACGAGAGTAAAATCACAAAGGGTGATTCCGTGCCATTATTTATATTGCTTTCATTTACGCATTGCATTGTGAGGATGAGAGTAAAAGCACGAAGGGTGATACCGTGTACATTTGTTTGAGTTACTATTTTCCTGTTGTCTTGGCTCATTTGCATTATTGTTGTTCAGTTATTCGTATTTTCTTCTCACTTGTTACCACATTACTTGTCCCCGTATTACCATGCTTAATTGCTTATTCCTTGCTACCTTCTTTGGTATATGTTATAGAACTATACAGGTAAATTGTTGTTGTGTGTCTAGCCTCGTCACTACTTCGCCAAGGTTAGGCTCGGTACTTACTCAGTACATGGGGTCGGTTGTACTGATGCTACACCTGCACTTCTTTATGTTGTGTAGATTACACAGCCGGACTCGGTGGGCATCGTTAGAGAGAGTATCCTTCAGTCCAATTCAGACGACACCGAGGTAGTTCCGCAGACGTTCGTGGATCTCGGCGTCACTGTCTATCTTTCGTTCTGTCATCTATGTGTTTCCAAAAAGATATATCATTTTATTTCAAAATGTTGTCTTTAGCTAAATCTTAGACTGGTTCGTGAGGTTGTGACTCCATTTCTGGATTTTGTACTTAAAGTGATTTCTTCGTTATTGGCTATTGTTATTTAGATTTTGTTAAGCTTCCGCATTTTATCTCAATTATCTAGTCAGTGTTTATTACTTTCACTTGTTAATAAATCAATTTAGTTAACACGTTGGCTTGTCTAGCGGGTGCAACATTAGGCGCCATCACTGCCTGAAGGTGGGATTTCGGATCGTGATATACTCCAACAACGTTAGTTCCTTCAGGTAACACGGACGTTCCCCCAAAGGGCACCGTGAAAGCCCTTATTTGTGCATTAAAGGACAAAACAAAATATATATCATTACCAAATATTGATGGTTCCAAAAACAGTACTCCTACTCCTACAATATCTCCCTCTTTCAATGCAACCCCATGTGAAAAACCTATTGAACTACTATGGAAAAGACATTTGAAAACCAAAACCAAATCCATTATTATCCCTCGGCACATAGCCAATTGAAATTCTATAAGATTACTCCTAACTACTCCTCCTTCAGTTCCTTCATAAACAAATAGTACACAAATTAAAACACAAAGCAAAAATGCCTCGCAACCAAAGGTACTTGCAGAACCAACTACCACGCCTAATGAACCAGCAAACACAACCTCCAACACCCAACCCACCTGCCTTGGTCCCATGCACACTACCTCCACCTCCATGCATGTTCCACCTAGCTCCCATACGCTAGGGAACAACATCCCCACACCATACCAAGCTCCACTTCACTCCCTCAATAACTACCCATTGCAGAGAAACCACCTAACTGGAATGGCCAAAACCTAATCCACCTAACTCTAAATCTGCCTTCAGAAGTCCAGCCATACACCATGAATGCATCGGAGATGCTTCAAGCATACCAATCACTAGTCTACAATCACACAGTCCAGGAGGAGTAATTGCTAACACTGGGAAACATGATGATGCAATCGTCCAACAACACACAACAACAAAACTTCAACTGGCACTTATTCCCACTAAATAGCTTTGCAGACTTCTCGCTCAACCAAATCCTACATGCACTACACACACACATCACATCAGCGCAAATGGAAAACTTATCACTGGAGCAGATAGTATCGGAGATGGAAGCAACAAATCAATCGTTCCATTCAACACCAGTAAATTCCCCTCCCCACAGGTCCCGAAACTGGTGGAAAACCCTCAAAACATTGGTGATTGATCCAATCATCCTGACGGAGGAATGCTTAACACTAACATTTCTTGAAAATGCAGAAGAAGGAATTCTAATTCAAACACCTACAAACATACAGAAGGTATCACTCAACATAAGGTCTTATGCATGGTCACCAATACAACAATATGTGGTGAACCTATGTCCAGCTACTAGAACGAACTTGCACCTGACACTAGGTCCAAGAGGAACTTAACAACTCCACCAATCCTACCCATGAAGATTCTCCTAAAGAACTGTAGAGGTGGAAACAATCCAACTTTCCGGCATAATCTGGACACCATCCTACAAGGAAACATGCCATCTATTTTAGCTCTTACTGAAACATGTATGATTGATCATGAAATTTTATTGCAACAACTGCCATTAACTGATTTAATCCAAGTGTCAGCGTCAGATTTCTCTGGAGGAATAGCCTTGTTGTGGAACAACCATGAGGTCGTAATCAAACCAATGGTCCTCACAGAACATGAAATACATGGCACGGTGAGGGTAAGTAGCTCATGTCCTACATGGATTATTTCTATTATATATGCAAAAAATAATATAAGATTCAAGAATATTTTGTTCGATAACCTAAAAGAAATGGATAATATTATAATTCTTCCTTGGTTAATTTGTGGAGCTTTTAATGAATTGTGAAAGGCATCTGAAAAGATTGGGGGCAACCTAATCAAAAAATAAAAGAGTTTTTGCTTTTATTGACTGTATAAATACTATGAATATGATAGACCTAGGTGGTCATGATACACATGGAGATAAAAACCTAACTACCAAAATACTAGTAAGCTTATTTTGGAAAGATTAGATAGATTTATGAGTAATCCTGAATGGTTAGACTTATACCCTGACTCCAAAGTAATCCACCTACCTCATACCTATTCGGATCATTTCCCTCTACTCCTTGTCACGACCCATTTCTCCCTCTGTATGACGTCGTGACGGCACCTAGTCGCTATGATTAGGTAAACCTAATAATTTTGAAATAACAGAAATAAAGCAATAATGAACAACTAAACTTCAATAGATATTATATACTGATCAAAATGACGCTCGGCATGTACAAGCACAGCAGTGCTCGAATATAAACAATATTCCCAAAACCCAGTAGTCACGAGTCACAAGCTCTACAAAATTGTCTAGTTTGTTTCTATACATAGTGTCTAAAATAAGGAAGGAAAATGACATAAGGGATAGAGGGGGACTCCGAGGATCTGTGGGCGCGGGCAGATGTACCTTGAAGTCTCCAGTAAGTTGCAGAGACTGCACTAACGATGAGGCGGGTAAGATGTACCTGGATATGCACACGAAAAACATGTGCAGGAAAGGGCGTGAGTACACCACAATGGTACCCAGTAAGTGCCAAGTCTAACCTCAGTCGAGTAGTGACGAGGTCAGGTCGGGGCCCTACTGGAATATATATATATAAGGCAAAGCAAAAATGAAATATCAAAGTAATAAGACTGAAATGTAACAAGGAGGAAATCATGGAAAATCAACAACTCAGTATACAGCAATACAACAGGGGATCTCCCGAGATACCGTCTCGTAGTTCCAAACGTAAATGTGCAGGGGGGTCTCCCGAAATACCATTCTGTAGTCCCAAAGTAAATATGCAGTACAGGGGGATCTCCCAAAATACTATTCCGTAGTCCCAAAGTATATATGAAGTACAGGGGGATCTCCCGGACTACAGTTTCGTAGTCCCAAAGAAAATATGCAGTACAAGGGGATCTCCCGGAATACTGTTCTATAGTCCCAAAGTAAATATGCAGTACAAGGGGATCTCCCGGAATACCGTTCCGTAGTCCCAAAGTAAATATGCAGTACAGGGGGATCTCCCGGAATACTATTCTGTAGTCCCAAAGTAAATATATAGTACAGGGGGATCTCCCGGAATACCTTTCCGTAGTCCCAAAATAAATATGGAGCCAAACAACAGAATTCCACAGTTACGGCACAGAATCTTACAATTTAACCTAAGTACAAGTTAAGGCAAGACAGGTAAAATCACTAAACATGCTAAATGTGGCCCAGATAAACAATTAAGGCAAGTAGGCATGTTGTCATAGTCTAACAAGATACTACACATACTAATACATTCAAATAAGAAAAAACACAAGTTATTATTTAATGAAAAACGGGTTTCACAACAGTTAGCCCATGTACGTACTCGTCACCTCACGTACACGGCACTCATATATCAAAACAATACCAATCCTAAGGGGAGTTCACCCACACAAGGTTAGGAAAGCAACTTACCTCGAACTAAGCTCTAATCAATCTAAAATAATGCTCTTTCCATCAATATCCGACTCCGAATGGCCCAAATCTAGCCAAAATCAATTACATAACATAAATATAACTACAAGAAACTAATCTAGCAAACGGAAGCAAAGTTAAAGCAAGAAATGGGAAAATCGCTCAAAAAGCCTCCAGGGCCCACGTCTCGGAATCGGGTAAAAGTTACCAAATATGAGCAACCATTCACTCACGAGTTCACTCGTATAAAAATTATCCAAATCTGATGCCTAAATCCCACTCAAAACTCAGAATTCTGTTTGGGGAACCTTTTTTCCCATTTCCCAAACTCTCTCACTCAAATCCCTTAATTAAATAAAGAACACAACAATAGATTGATGAACTATAACCAAAATCGAGTTAGGAATCCTTAACCCCAAAGTTCCCTCTGAAAAATCCTCAAAGAATCACCAATTTCCGAGCTCCCGAGTCCAAAAATGAAGAATGAATTTCAAACCCTTGAACTCTCTCTTTTCTGCCCAATGAACTCGCTTTTGCGAGCCCAGAACCGCACCTACGATACCGCTTCTGCGGCTAGGACTCCGCACCTGCGGATTTTCATTAGAAATCCAGGCTTCGCACCTGTGCACATAGATCCTCATCTGCGGATGCGCTTCTGCGATCACTCATCCGCTTCTCCGGAACCTTGGTCTCTTCTCCAATCTGCATGTGTGACTACCGTTCCGCAGATGTGGCTCCGCTTCTGCGGCCCTGCGTCGCATATGCAACCACTGAATCCCAGACCAGAAAGCGCACATGCGACCCCAGTCTTGCTTCTACGGGGCCGCACCTGCAGACTTTCCACCGCAAGTGCGAAAATACCAGAACCAACAAATTCTCAAAAATTTTCCTAAGTCCAAATTACATCTGTTAAGCACCCAAAACTCACTGGAGGCCCCTAGGACCTCAACCAAGAATACCAACCATTCATAAAACACCACACGAACTTAGTCGAGCCTTCGAATCACTCAAAATAACATCAAAACACCAATTTCACACGGATTCAAGCCTAATGAACTTTGAAATTTCCATATTCTACAAAACGACGTAAAAACATATCAAATCTCGTCCGAATGACCTCAAATTTTACATAAAATTCAGAAATGACACTACGAACCTACTCCAACTTCCGTAAATCCAATCCGAATCTGATATCAAAATTTGTACTACCGGCCAAAATTACCAAAATTCCAACTTTTGCCAATTCAAGCCTAATTCTACCACGGACCTCCAAGTCACATTCCGGACGTGCTCCTAAGTCCAAAATCACCTAACGAAGCTAACGGAACCATTAAAATTCAAATCCAAGGTCGTTACACATAAGTCGACATCCGGTAGACTTTTCCTACTTAAGCTTCCAATTAAGAGACTAAGTGTCTCAATTCACTCCGAAACCCAAAACAACCCTCCCGGCAAGACACAATAGCATAAATAGATTCATGGGAAGAAGTTAATAGGGTTTCGAGGCTCTAACCCTCAAAACAACCGGTCGGGTCGTTACATTCTCCCCCTCTTAAAACAATCGTTCGTCCTCAAACGAGCATAGATACATACCTAAAGCTGTCAAAAGATGAGGATAACGGCTGCGCATATCCCGCTCGATCTACCAATTCGCCTCCTCGACCAGCTGACCCCTCCATTGAACCTTTAATGAAGCAATGTTCTTGACCTTAGCTTTCTATCTTGCTTGTCCAAGATAGCCACTGGCTCCTCAACATAAGATAGATCCTTGTCCAACTGGACTGAGCTGAAATCCAATACATGAACCAGATCACCATGATACTTCCGGAGTGTAGAAACGTGGAATACCGGATGAACTCCTGCTAGACTGGGAGGTAGATCAATCTCATAAGAAACCTCCCCAACACGCTGAAATACCTCAAAAGGACCAATACCTCGGGCTCAGCTTTCCCTTCTTTTCGAACCTCATGACACCCTTCATAGGTGATACATGAAGCAAGACTCGCTTTCCAACCGTGAATGCCAAGTCGCAAACTTTCTGGTCCGCATAACTCTTCTGTCTGGACTGGGCTGTGCGAAGTCTATCCTGAATCACCTTCACCTTATCCAGGGCATCTTGGACCAAGTCTGTACCCAACAATCAGGCCTCGCTCTGCTCAAACCACCCCACTCGGGACCGACACCGCCTACCGTACAGAGCCCCATACGGTGCCATCTGAATGTTGAACTGATAACTATTGTTGTAGGAAAATTCCGCAAATTGCAAGAACTTGTCTCATGACCATCTAAACTCCATCACACACGCACAGAGCATATCCTCTAGTATTAGAATAGTGCACTTGGACTGCCCGTTTGTCTGAGAGTGAAATGTTGTGCTCAGATCCACTCTAGTGCCCAACTCCTGCTGAACAGCTCTCCAGAACCGTGATGTAAACTATGTGCCTCTGTCTGAAATTGTGGAAACTGGGACGCCATGAAGGAGAACAATCTCATAGATGTAAATTTCTGCCAACCTCTCTGAAGAGTAAGTAGTCATCACTGAAATGAAATGATCTGACTTGGTTAGCCGATCCACAATTACCCAAATAGCGTCGAACCTCCTCGAAGTTCATGGGAGTATAACTACGACATCCATGGTGATCTGCTCCCACTTCCACTCTGGGATCTCTAACCTCTGAAGCAAACAACCCGGTCTCTGATGCTCATACTTGACCTGCTGACAATTGAGATACCGAGCTACAAACCCAACTATGTCCTTCTTCATCCTCCTCCACCATTAGTGATGTCTCAAATCCTGGTACATCTTCGCGGCACCCGGATGGATGGAATACCACGAGTTGTGGGCCTCCTCAAGAATTAACTTCCGAAGCCCATCCACATTGGAACACATATCTAGCCCTGCATCATCATCACGCCATTATGACCAATAGTGACATCTCTAGCATCACCTCGCCGAACCATGTTCTAAAGGACGGGCAGATGGGGTTCATCATACTGACTCTCCTTGATACAGTCATAAAGAGAGACCGAGAGACTATGCAAGCCAGCACTCGGCTCGGCTCAGAAATATCCAATCCCACAAACTTGTTGGATAAGGCATGAACATCCAATGCTAAGGGTCTCTCTGCTGCTGGAAGATATGATAAAATCCCCAAACCTCCACCCGGTGAATCAAAGCATCGGCCACCACATTAACCTTCCCCCGGTGGTACAAAATGGTGATGTCATAATCCTTAAATAGCTCCAACCACCCCCGCTGACGGAAATTAAGATCCTTTTGCTTGAACAGGTGCTACAAACTCCGGTGATCGGTGTAAATCTCACAAGGAACACCGTAAACATAGTGGCGCCAGATCTTCAGGGCGTGAACGATAGCTGCTAACTCAAGATCGTGGACAATATGGTTCTTCTCATGCACCTTCAACTGTCTGGACGTGCAGGCAATCACCGTACCGTCCTGCTTCAACACTACGCCAAGACCAATCCGCAAAGCATCACAATAGACGATGGAAGACCCCGAACCTTTAGGCAATAACAATACTGGGGTTGTAGTCAAACTACCTTGAGCTTCTGAAAGCTCTCCTCACACTCCTCTGTCCACCTAAATGGAGAACCCTTCTGGGTCAGCCTGGTCATAGGTGTTGCAATAGATGATAATCCCTCTACAAAATGGTGGTAATACCTCGCCAAGTCCAGAAAACTACGGATCTCCGTAGCTGATGATGGTCTAGGCCAACTTTGCATTGCCTCCACCTTCTTCGGATCTACCTTGATCTCATCACTCTATACTACATGACCCAAGAATGCCACTGAGTCAAGCCAAAACTCACTCTTAGAAAATTTTGCATACAACCTCTTCTCCCTCAAAGTCTGAAGCACAGTCCTCAGGTGCTGCTCATGATCTTCCCGAGTCCGGGAATACACTAGAATGTCGTCAATGAACACAATGACAAAGGAGTCAAAATAAGGCCGGAACACACTATGTATCAAATGCATTAAGGATGTTGTAGCATTCGTCATCCCAAAAGACAAGACAAGAAACTCATAGTGACCATATCTGGTCCTGAAAACAGTCTTCGGATATCCGGCTCCCGAATCTTCAACTGGTGATAGCCTGAACGCAAGTCAATCTTGGAAAACAACCTGGAACCTTGTAGCTGGTCAAATAAGTCATCAATGCGAGGCAATGGATACCTGCTCTTCACTGGAACCTTGTTCAGCTGGTGATAATGAATACACATACGCATAAAATTATCCTTTTTCTTCACAAAAAAACCGGAGCACCCCAACCTGAAACTTCTCCTTCAGCTCAGGAGGATCCATACGGTTAGGAGGAATAGAGATGGGTTCAGTGCCCGGCAACAAATCAATGCCAAAATCAATATCTCTGTCGGGTGGAATGCCCGGAAGATCAGCTGGAAACACATCTGGGAAGTCCCTCACTACTAGAACTGACTCAACTATAGGGGTATCAATACTGGCATCTCTCACATAGGCCAAATACGCATCACTCCCCTTCTCAACTATTCGCTAAGCCTTAAGAAATGAAATAACCTTGCGGGGAGTATACTCTAAGGTACCTCTCCACTCTAATCGTGGTAAGCCTGGAATTTATAGTGTCACGGTCTTAGCGTGAAAATCAAGAATAGCATAATGGGGAGACAACAGGTCCATGCCCAAGATAACATTAAAATAGACCATGTTGAGCAATAATAAATCAACTCTGGTCTCAAAACCACTAAGAGCAATCAAACACGACCTATATACTCGGTCCACAACAAGAGAATCTCCCACAGGAGTAGATACATAACCAGGGGAGCTTTAAAAATCCCGAGATACCCCCAAATGTGGAGAAAAAAAGGACACATATGAATACGTAGAGCCTGGGTTAAATAATACCGACGCATCTCTATGACAGACTAGGAAAATACATGTAATAACAGAGTCGGAAGCAACTGCCTCTGAACGAGCTGGAAGAGCATAACACCTGGCATGGCCTCTCCCTTTAGGGCGACCTCGGCCTCCCTGACCTCCACCTCGAGCTGGCTGAGCAGGTGGGGCGGTAGCTGGTGCTGGAAGCATGGTTGGAGGACCCGGTGGAGCACGTGGTGGCTGAGAAGTCAGTGAAGGTGCACCCCTCCTAAATTTGGGGAAATCCCTCACCATATGACGAGTATCACCACACTCAAAACAACCCCTCGGAGGACGTGGCTGTTGTGACTGGATCGGGCCAGGTCTGCTGTAATGGCCGCTAATAGCACCCCGAGCAGGAGACATACTAGATACTTGTGGTGCATAATAAGGCTCCTAGGTCCTGGTAGGAGCTGGAACACCACTGGCGGCTGGAAGAGCTGAGTGAATAGGGCGACTCACATAACCCCTACCCTAGAGAGCTGTTGAGGCACGAGCTCCAGAATAATAACCAGTCCCTCGAGACCTCTTGGCCTCTCTCTCCTCTCTGTCCTGGGCAAACCCTCCACTCTCCTGGTAATACTCACAACCTGATAAGAGATATCCATCTCCAAATCCATGTCCATATTGGTCTTGATACTAAGGTGGAGTCCCTCAATGAAGCGACGAACTCTCTCCGAAACTGTGGCAACCAAGGCCGGTGCATGTCGAGCCAACTCACTGAAACAGACTGCATACTCTGACATAGTCATAGAACCCTGGCGCAGCTGCTCAAACCCGCGCGCCAAGCATCTCTGAGGCTCTGAGGAACATACTCATGAAAAACTATATCTCATAACAGACTCCTAGTGAGTAAGACTGCCTCGTCCAGACTACTCAGCTCGTAGGCATGCCACCACTGATAGGTTGCTCCTCTAAGCTGGAGTGTGGTTAAATAAACCCCTCTCGTCTCTGATATACCCATAGTACGGAGGATACAATGACACTCCTCCAAAAAACCCTGAGCATCATCTGAAGCTAGTCCGCTGAAAGTGGGTGGGTGGTACTTCTTGTACCTCTCAAGTCTGAGCTGCTCTGCCTCAAAAGCAGTTGCCCTGGTCTCATGCTGAACCGGAGCTACTGGAGGCATAGGAATGAACTTTGAGGCCTGATCAACCTGGACCCTCTGCTCAGGAGTACGGGTTGTGAGAGTCTGTGCCCCTCCCCCGGCCTGAGATGTGGCGGGAGCTAGTGGGATCACTCCAGCCTAAGCTAAGGTGTTGAACATGCTCATGCACTGGGCTAGAGTATCCTGGAGGGCTAGTGCAGCAATAGGAACCTATGGTGTCTGTCCTCCAGTTGGAGCTGCTGGGGCTCCTCTGTCGCAGCTCGCACAGGTGCTCTGGCTGCACCGCATGGTCGTCCTCTACCCTAGCCTCGGCCTCTGGCAGCTCTGATAAGGGGCTCAGGTGCGTGATCGTCAGATCTCCCGGTACGGGTCCTCACCATCTGTGATAGAATAGAGAATTTTAGAATTTGATGTCCATAACTCACACGACAATGAAATCAAAGAAGTATGGTTGTTCTTAGCAGTTCTATAGCCTCCCGAAGATAAGTACAAATGTCTCTGTACCGATCCGTGAGACTCTAATAAATCAGCTTGTGACTTACGATACCTATGAACATAGAGCTCTGATACCAACTTGTCACGATCTATTTCTCCCTCCGTAAGACATCGTGACAGCACCTATTCGCTGTGACTAGGTAAGCCTAATAATTTCGAAATAAATGACATAAAGCAGTAATTAACAACTAAACTTCAATAGATATTATATACTGATCAAAATGCCGCTCGGCATGTACAAGAAAACCAGCACTTAAATATAAACAGTATTCCCAAAACCTAATAGTCACGAGTCACAAGCTCTACGAAATTGTCTAATTGTTTTCTATACATAGTGTCTCAAGGAAATAAGGAAGGATAACAACATAAAGAATAGAGGGGGCTCTGAGGATCTGGGGGCGCGGGCAGATGTACCTTGAAGTCTCCAGTAAGCTGCAGCAACTGCACTAACGATGAGGCAGGTAAGATGTACTTGGATCTGCACACAAAAAATATGTGCAGTAAAGGGCGTGAGTGCACCACAATGGTACCCAGTAAGTGCTAAGCCTAACTTCGGTTGAGTAGTGACGAGGTCAGGTCAGGGCCCTACTATATATATATATATAAGTCAAAGCAAAAATGAAATATCGCAGTAATAAGACTAAAATGTAATGAGGAAATCATGGAAAAACAACAGCTCAGTACACGTCAATACAACATGGGATCTCTCGAGATACCGTCTCGTAGTCCCAAACATAAATGTGCAGGAGGATCTCCCGGAATACCGTTCCTCAGTCCCAAAGTAAATATGCAGTACATGGGGATCTCCCGGAAATATCGTTCCGTAGTCCCAAAGTAAATATGCAGTAAAGGGGGATCTCCTGGAATATTATTTCGTAGTCCCAAAGTAAATATGCAGTACAGGGGGATCTCCTGAAATACCGTTCCATAGTCCCAAAGTAAATATGCAGTACAGAGGGATCTCCCAGAATACCGTTCCATAGTCCCAAAAAGAATATGCAGCCAAAAGAAAATCCACAGTTACGGAAAAAAATCATACAATTTAACCTAAGTACAAGTTAAGGAAAGACAGATAAAATCACTAAACATGTTGCACGTAGTCCATGTAAACAATTAAGGCAAGTAGACATGTTGTATTAGTCTAACAAGATATTACACATGCTAATACGTACAAATAAGAGAAAAGACGGGTTATTATTTAATGAAAAATGGGTTTCACAACAGTTAGCCCGTGTACGTACTCGTCAGCTCACGTGCACGGTACTTATATATCAAAACAATACCAATCCTAAGGGGAGCTCCCACACACAAGGTTAGGCAAGCCAGTTACCTCGAACCAAGCTCAAATCAATCCGAAATAATGCTCTTACCACGAATATCTGACTCTAAATGGCCCAAATCTAGCCAAAATAAATTACATAACATAAATATAACTACAAGAAACTAATCTAGTGAACGGAAGAAAAGTTAAAGCAAGAAATGGGAAAATCACTTAAAAACCTCCCGAACCCACATCTCGAAATTGGGTATGAGTTACCAAATATGAGCACACATTCACTCATGAGTTCACTCGTACAAAAGTTATCCAAATTCAATGCCTAAATCCCTTTCAAAACTCAGAATTTTGTTTGAGAAACCTTTTTCTCCATTTCCCAACTCTCTCACTCAAGTCCCCTAATTAATTGAAGAACACAATAATAGATTGATGAAATATAACTAAAATCGATTTAGGAATCGCTACCCCAAAGTTCCCTCTGAAAAACCTTCAAAGAATCGCCAATTTCCGAGCTTTCAAGTCCAAAAATGAAGAATGAATTTCAAACCCTCGAACTCTCTCTTTTCTGCCCAGCGAACTAGCTTCTGCGAGCCCAGAACCGCACTTGCGTTATCACTTCTGCGGCTAGGACTCTGTACCTATGGATTTTCATTAAAAATCCAGGCTACGCACTTGCGCACGTAGATCCGCATCTGCGGATGCGCTTCTGCGATCACTCGTCCGCTTTTGTGGAACCTTTGTCTCTTCTCCAATCCGCATCAACGACTGCCCTTCCGCAGATGCGGCTCTGCTTCTGTGGCCCTCTCGTCGCATCTGCGACCACTGACTCCCAGTCCAAAACGCGCATCTGCGTCCCCAGCCTCACTTTTGCGGGGCCGCACCTGCGGACTTCCCACCGCAGGTGACCAGAACCAGCAAATTCTCAAAAAATTTCCTGTCCAAATACCATCTGCTAAGCACCCAAAACTCACCTGAGGCCCCCGGGACCTCAACAAAACATACCAACCAATCCTAAAACACCACACGAACTTAGTCGAACCTTCGAATCGCTCAAAATAACATCAAAACACCAATTTTACACGGATTCAAGCCTGATGAACTTTGAAATTTCTAAATTCTACAAATGACGTCGAAACATATCAAATATCGTCCGAATGACCTCAAATTTTACACACAAGTCAGAAATGACACTATGAACCTACTCCACGTTCTAGAAATCCAATCCGAATTCGATATCAGAATTTATACTATCGGCCAAAATCACCAAAATTCCAACTTTCGCAAATTCAAGCCTAATTCTACCACAGACCTCCAAATCACATTCCGGACGCGCTTCTAATTCCAAAATCATCTAACGGAGCTAACGAAACCATAAAAGTTTAAATCTGGGGTCGTTACATACAAGTTGACATCCGGTAGACTTTTCCAACTTAAACTTCCAATTAAGAGACTAAGTGTTTCAATTCACTTCGAAACCCAAAACGAACCCTTCCGGCAAGACGCAATAGCAGAAATAGATACATGGGAAGTAGTTAATAGGGGATCGGGGCTCTAACTCTCAAAATAACTGGTTGGATCGTTACACTCCTTAACCTTACTCAATAGACTACCAAACCTAAAAGTACCTTTAGATTTGAAACTATGTGGATGTGTCATCCGGACTTTAAAAATTTAGTCTCATCATGCTGGCACTCAAATCTAGACTACAACAACGCAGTAACTACTTTCAAAAAACCGCACAGCAATGGAACTCTACTTTCTTTGGTAATGTTTTCAATAAAAAAATAAAGTTAGTAGCTAGAATTGAAGGTCTCCGAAAGCTACAACCAAATCACAAACACATGTTCCATCACAATCTGGAAACAAAGCTTATTTTTTACTACAATAATATTCTTCGTCAAGAGGAAGATTTTTGGAAGATAAAATCTAGAGTTCAATGGTTGAATGAAGGTGATGCCAATACAAAGTTTTTTCACACAACTACAGTTCATAGATGACGCAAAAATCAGATTCTTGGTAACTGATATTGTTGGTAACCGGACTTTGGACCAAGATGCAATTAAATCTACTATCATAAATCATTTTAAGGAAGTTTACACTACTTAACTAACCTCTAGGTGTAAAAGAATTCATTCCCAGAAATATTAACTCCCTAACTGATGACGATCAATTGAACCTCATAAGACCCCTATCAGCAACTGAGGTTCAACGTGCTATCAAATTCTTTAAATCTCTTAAAGCACCAGGACCCGATGGCCTCCACCCACTCTTTTTCCAAAAGTTCTGGGAAGACACTAATTGTGTTGTTAGCAAAATTTGCATGGATGCATTCTCCTCATCCCAAATTCCTCCCTAAATTAATTCTACTTACATCACCCTCATCCCTAAAGTTAACAACTCTGAAATGATCACCCAATAGAGACCTATTAGTCTCTGCAATACGGTTTATAAAACATTCACAAAAATTATAGTCAACTATATCAGACCATTTCTAGATAAAATTATTAGTCACAATCAATGTAGCTTCATTTCAGGGTGCAGGGCTACTGATAACAGTATTATTGTCCAAGAGTCCATTCATACGTTCAACAGAGCTAAGGGTAGATCAGGTCATATGATGCTGAAAATTGACCTTGAAAAAGCTTTCGACCGTCTAGAATAGTCCTTCATTAGAGATTCTTTAGTTAGTCTAATTTTTTATCCTAAATTAATTAGCGTTACAATCTGGTCCATATGCATCTTAATAAATGGAAAACCATCCAACTCATTCAACTCAAGTCGCGGAATTAGGCAAGATGACCCCTTATCCCCTTATCTATTCATTATTTGCATGAAATCCTTGTCAAGTTTTATAAATCATGCTATTAACCAAAACCTATGGAACCCTATAAGAATTGGTAGGGTGTCAACAGAGATATCGCATCTACTATTTGCTGATGATTTAGTATTTTTTGCAAGAGTTGACACTAAAAATACTTCTACTATTATTAATATTTTCAACAATCTTTCAACTACTTCGGGTCAAAAAATTAATTTTTCCAAAAGCAGAAGTTTACTTCTCCAAAAATGTGCCCTTAAACACCTAACAAAGTATCGCAACCTCACTCAACATGACCCTTTCGACAAAGTTTGGTAACTACTTAGGTCTACCCATCATTAATTACCATCCAAAAATCAATGACTACCAATACATTATCGATCGTATGAATAATCGTCCACAACAATGGAAGGCAAAACTGTTATTCCTTGCAGGGCGTACTACGCTTATAACAACAGTATTAGCAATCATCCCTAGTTACACAATGAAAATACATTTATTACCAAAAAATCATATAGAAAAAATTGACTGTATTCAACGGAACTTCCTTTGGGGTTCCAGTGCAAATAAAAGAAGAATCCATATAGCAAATTTGGACACTGTTACACTTCCTAAATCTATGGGTGGATTGGAAATCCCTAAATCTAATGGAAAAAATTCAGCTCTCCTTTCTAGCCTAACTTGGCGTTTTATTATAAATCCATATCAACTTTGGGTTAGAGTTTTAAAAGGAAAATATCAATCACACTATCCATAAAATAATTTTAAAATGAAACAATTCGACTCCTACATCTGAAAAGGCATTATCAAAAATATTTCGATATTCCATAACGAAATCGCTTGGAATATTGGCAACGACTCCAGTACTAAGCTCTGTGAAGATAATTGGATTGGGTCAAATGACTCCCTAAGGTATCTTATAAATGGTCCCCTCACGGAACTAGATATAACAAAAACTGTCCAAAGTATCCTTACCAATAATAAGTGGGATTTTTCGGAACTATCCATGGACATTCCCATTAATATTATACGCCTAATTGATAATACTTACATTAAAGATTCAGAACCCAAAAAGGACTCATTCTTTTGGAAAAATACAACCTCGAGTTTATTCTCTACAAAATCAGCCTACCATATGTATTTACAAGACTCTAATAACTTTAACCTTCCAATTTCTCCCTCCCATCAATGGGTGTGGAAAATCATGCTTTGAATAAAATAAAGTTCTTCATGTGGCTACTTGTCAATAACAAATTACCTACAACAAAAAACTTATTCAATCGAAACATTCTTCGATTAAACAAATGTGCTTCTTGCCCAAACACTACTGAAACAACTGACCACTTATTCATGACATGCCCAAAAGCAAAAGCCGTATGGGATCAGTTCAACATACATATCCCTCCAAACCAATTGGAACCTACAATCATCACTCTTTGTACCAGACCAACTCAATGGACTGTTACTAATAATAAAAATGCCCCATTATCCATCTTAACTCCTATTATTCTATGGTATATCTAGAAAAATAAAAACCAAATTCTTTTTCGGATCTCTACTGCTCCACTAACACATACAGACATAACTTTTCAAGCTATGGAGTACCTCTACTTAGTTCATAATCACCATCACAAAAGAAAAATTATCGAAAGAAACCAATTTGATGGCAACAACCTCCAAATGGGTTCTTCAAGCTAAATATGACTGGTGCTTATGATGAAAATAGTAACGCGGGAGGGGGCAGGGACTTATTCGAAACCACAATGATGATTGGATCATTGGATATGCAAATCACAACTACGCACACTCTACCATTCATATGGAAATTCTGGCCTTTTACAATGGTCTAAAGCTAACTCTCAGTAACAACTTAGTTCCACTCCAACAGAAATTCTAACAAAAGGACTCAAAATAACTTCAAAAGTATTTCACTTAAAATTTTAATTTGTATTTCTTTTAGATTAAGGGGATTCAAAATATTATGTATATATTTATTTTTACCCTATTTAGGCATTATCTCTTTCAAAGAAATGGATTCAATCCATCATAATTCTCAAGAGGCAATAAAGTAGTTAAGAAATCACAATTCGAACTGCAATGTCATGAAACTCTTTTACCCTAGTGACTTTTTGAACACTGCATTCAAATGAAGAAAGAGTCTACCAAAATCGTTTTAAAAAAACCACATTGATCATTTTTTTTCTTAAGTTTTGACAATTTCAATTAGAAAAGCTACGATATTATTTTGTTTCTTCTTAACATTTTGGGTCCAAGAAAGGGTAGTTGCCACAAAAACGAGGTGCCAATTTTGGTATTATTCATTCTTGGCGGCTTCAAGTTAATGTAATTGGAAGTTGCAAATAATAATAAAGTCGGACATCTCTATAACAGCACCCTTATATAACAACATTTCTCTATAAAAGCCAAGCTTTTTCGGAACTAATTTTCATGTTATGTTATAATATATGTTCTTTATAATAGCATTTCGCTTTAACAGCCAAAAATATTCGTAACAAATGAAAATGTTATAGAGAAGACCCCACCCCACTTTTAACAATAACGATGGCTTTTGACGCCCAACTTGACCTTTTCTCAAGTCATACACGAACTACCTTTCAACTGCCTTTCTATATCATCATCATTTCTCATACATATCTTTCTTCTCTACTCTTAATATATATTTCCATAACATTACATAAGAATAAAAAACCTCACATCTATTACTCAACTTTGGTTCCTTTTAGCCTATCTCCAGACCCAAACATGTCAGAAGATAGCCATATTATCCCTCTCGCACCACCAACAACATATCCCAAAAGCGATAAAGAGCTAAATCTCAGCAGACCGGCCAATTTTTACAATCACAAAAACAAGAATCAAAGCAGCAGCAAGTTTTTCGTTTACCTTCTATCCGCTATTGTCTTACTAAGCATAGTCATGCTAATTTTCTCGATGATATTTTTCCGTTTCAAGTCTCCATCTTTCGAGCTAGGTCACATCGACATGAAAAATCTTCGATATAGTAGTAATTCTTCTTTGCCTTCATTTACCATGACCATGGGAGCTGAAGTTATTATTGATAACGATAACTTTGGTCGAATTAATTTCCAAGATAGTAGCATGAGTGTTTTTCTTTACGATAATGTCACCGTTGGTTTCGCGAAAATTAACGTTGGTCATGTAGAAGCTAGAAAGAGTAAGAGAATGGGAGTTGTATTACAAGTCGGAGCTAATGAATTGAATCATAGCAATGGGAATTTGAGCAGTGATATAAATTCAAGAATGGTGAAATTGAGAAGTTTTGGAGAGTTGAGGGGAAAAGTGAAGGTTATGAATATTGTTAGTCGTTATAAGACTTCAGTGTTGAATTGTACCATGAATTTAAATTTGACTCGCCAAGCANGTATTTACTTTTAAGTCACTGTTTAAAATGTCTTTAGTCTTTAGCCACTGCTTTAATAAACTTTTACCCGCCTGGACAAAAATACTCTTCTGCTCATAAAGTTCAGGACCAAGTGTCCTTAACTTATGAGCTTGTTACTGTAAGTTCAGGACTAGCTGTCCTTAATTTATGAGCTTGTAAGTCTAAGTTTAGGACTATATGTCCTTAACTTTTGAACTTGTAACTCTAAGTTCACGACTACATGTCCTTAATTTTTGAATTTGGAACTCGAAGTTCAGGACTACCTGTCCTTAATTTATGTACTTGTAACTCTAAGTTAAGGAATACATGTCGTTAAGTTCACGACTACATGTCCTTAATTTTTGAATTTGGAACTCGAAGTTCAGGACTACCTGTCCTTAATTTATGTACTTGTAACTCTAAGTTAAGGACTACATGTCGTTAATTTATGTGCTTGCAACTCTAAGTTAAGGACCAAATGTCCTTAATTTTTGAACTTCCAACTCTAAGTTCAAGACCAAGTGTCCTTAACTTATGAGCTTGTTATTGTAAGTTCAGGACTAACTGTCCTTAACTTTTGAACTTGGAACTCGAAGTTCAGGACTACATGTCCTTAATTTCTGTGCTTGTAACTCTAAGTTAAGGACTACATGTCCTTAATTTCTATGCTTGTAACTCTAAGTTAAGGACCAAGTGTCCTTAATTTTTGAACTTCGAACTCTAAGTTCAGGACCAAGTGTCCTTAACTTATGAGCTTGTTATTGTAAGTTCAAGACCAGTTGTCCTTAACTTTTGAACTTGGAACTCGTAGTTCAGGACTACATGTCCTTAATTTCTGTGCTTGTAACTCTAAGTTAAGGACTACCTATCCTTAATTTATATTCTTGTAACTCTAAGTTAAGGACCAAGTGCCCTTAATTTTTAAACTTTAAACTCTAAGTTCAGGACCAACTCTATTTTACTTTTAAAAGAAACGTAGATTTAAATGGTTGCACAACCCTACGTGAAAGTTAATTAATAAAGGGTATGTTCCTTTATCCATCGAGACACTGTCCACCTTCACTTTCACCTGACTTTGAAATAGCATGGGGATCTATAGGAAGGACACTCTAGAACTAAAAAGAGAAGACATTGCTCGATCTTTAACCTCTAACCAGACCGTCGGAAACCGACATTTTTACGGCGCCTTAAAAATTTGCAGGAAGCACAAGGAGAAATTAATATGCATTCCGTTTGGGAAGAAAAAGAGATAGAAGAAAAAGTAACACCATCTTTTCATATTAGTTTTAATAGACTAGTGACTACTTTTGTTCAGCATTAAAAATACTGGATAAAAAGTAAATACGACTTTAAAAAATGATTACCCCAAGCAATTTTTACTAAATATAACCGGCTCCATCTGCTAGTGGCATGATATGATTGTCTCACTGTCATATTGGCCCAAGGACAATTAAAACCATTTTTCACATTTTTAATGATTGAGATTAGTTTTGGCAAAATGGATAAGAAAAATAATTAATCATTCATATTATCCATTAAAAGTAGATTGGAGAACGAATTTTTTTAAAATGGGTCAAATATGGATAAAAACCATATTATCCACTTAGAAAATGGATAATTAATATATAATTTATGAGTTCAACTTTTATATTTGTAAAGACTCAAATCGGGGATTCCTCAAGTTTGAAAGACTATGAATTTTTCCAAAATGATCATATTCAAGAAGTCATGGATAATATGAATATCCATATTATTTGCCGCCTAACCCATTTTCTATCCGTATTAAATATGGATCGGGTCAGATAATCTATCTGTTTCGACCCGTCTCGACCTAACAGTTTGACCCCCCATAGTTTAGATACACCATGGACCATGGTTGATCTCATTACTCGGCCCAAGTTTGTTTTCGAGTCAATCTTGCCTACGTAAATGGCCCAACCATTTGCCTATGCGATTTTGCTGTAAAAATTGTGCGGGGCACCCTATTTGGTCGCCCCCATTTAACATATACCCGCTTTTTAAAAAACTTTTAACTTGTACCCACTTTTTAAATAATTTCAGCTCCCCTTTCCCTCGCTGAGCTGAAGTTCACCAGTTAAGCTGAAGTTCGCCAGTTATAAAGACAAAACTTCAACATACGGGGCTGAAGTTCCCCAATTATAAAGNAAAACTTCAGCATACGGGGCTGAAGTTTTCCCAGTTACACTGGGGAAGAGCTGAAGTTTTGTCTTTGTAAATGGGGAACTTCAGCCCCGTATGCTGAAGTTGTTGTCTTTATAGCTGAAGTTCCCAAGTTATAAAGACAACAACTTCAGCATACGGGGCTGAAGTTCCCCATTTACAAAGACAAAACTTCAGCTCTTCCCCAGTGTAACTGGGAAAACTTCAGCCCCGTATGCTGAAGTTTTGTCTTTATAACTGAGGAACTTCAGCATGAAGTTCCCCATTTACGAAAACAAAAACTTCAGCTCTAGAGCTAAAGTTCTCCATTTATTAGAGCTGAAGTTCGCAAGCTACTTCAGGCTATTCTACTAGAATGCTGAAATTTTACGTGATTGCCTTTGCTACTTCAGCCCCGCATGTTGAAGTTATGCGCAAAAGCGGGTACGAATGTAATTTTTTTTACAAAGCGGGTATAAGTTAAAACGTGGCACAAAAAATGAGTACGAATGTAAAAGTCTTGCTTTAGATGTCAAATTATCATTCTCCTCGGTACGAGTCATTCTTCCATTCCCCTTTTTGTTTTCTTTTTCAAGCTCATTTTCTTTTTCGTTTTCACATAATTAAAGAGGTAAAGAAGAACCCAACTAATCGATATTCTCAATACTAAGGATTGAAAAATAGTCTTTTGATTCAGAATAAACTTTTTCCATGCCTTGACAAAGACAAATGAGTATAACTTACATCGTAAAAAAATAAATTACACAATCAAATTACTTATAAACTAATTACACATAAATTTTCTATGATAAGCATTAAAAAGTAACAATTCTGTTATAATATGTTAAGCTAATATTTATATTATCAGACCATAATACAAATCCATACATATATATCACATAAAGTTAGAACCAAATATGGTTTTGCTAAATTCCTTGTCTTGTTCTTCATGAGCAGAAGCTTCCATTAATAGAGAATCTATACACACATCATTGACCTTTTATCGAATAAAACACATCGTTCCCGCCAAGTCAACATTCAAATCCGTGCAAAAAGGTAATTAATACAATATTATGTCATGATATTCACATAATTTTATTTATATTAGTATAAAACACTAGTTACACTAAGTTTTCTTATGAAACTGGAAAAAAAAACTTTCATAATTTCCCAACAATGTGTCCACCACAATCTCCAACTTCATCAATGACTTCTTTCAATGATCAAGCTCGATTTTTGGCACAAGGATCTCATCGAATATATATTAATAACGACAATAATTATATTAGCATGGAGTTACATAAGAAGAAACGTCGTCGTCAAAGATGTATTAAATGTTGCGGCTGCTGTACAGCCAGCGTGTTAGTTCTCGTTGTGATCATGTTGGTTCTTGGTTTCACAATTTTCCGTGTGCATTCACCGTCTATAAGGTTGAATTCCGTCAAGATTGACGGATTAAGTTACCTCACAAGTAAGTCCACTCTCCAACCAAACGTTAACTTAACGGTCTCCGCTGACGTGTCTGTGAAAAACCCTAATGCAGCCTCATTCAAGTTTCATGAAGCAACGACTAGTTTGTTGTATGATGACGTGGTTGTCGGAGAAGCCCTAACGCCGTCAGAAAACGCTAAGGCACGGCGGACTTTACGGGTGAACGTGACGGTAGATATTATGATGGAGAAAATTTTGAGTATTCCACGGCTAGGGAATGACTTAAAGTCCGGTGAGTTGCCTCTGAGCACATATACAAGAATTAATGGAAGAGTTAATATTTTGAAAATTATTAAGAAGAGTGCTGAAATAAAAATGAGTTGTAAAATGACTGTTGATTTGAGAAGTCAAGATGTTAGAGACATCGATTGCAACAGAATTGTGTCTCTCTCTAGGTAATATATACAATATTGTTTTTGTCTTTTGTAATTTTATTTAAGTTTTGAATGATTGATCATAAGGCAATAGTGTTTTATTTATTTATCAATATGTGATCAAGAGTGGCAAATTCTGAAAGAGGGGGGGG